>JAVRFV010000339.1:0-70900 GCA_032716605.1 Paralithodes platypus
ACTCGTAGGAGCGGACGTGGATGGTCAGACCCTGGCTGAGCAAACCGCCAAACACCGAGGCTCTGGCCTACGCTCTCTTGAGAGTCTGAAACATTCTCAATTATTGAATTTCCTGAACTTTCCGTTTCTAGGGTTAAAATATCAATAGGTAAATCTTGTTTAGGGACAGGCGGCTTCACTATACTCTGAGGCTTTAACAGAAACATTTTCAGGTGTAGAGGTACGATGAGATGCACTAGACTTAGTAGAATGTCGAGAGGACTTCTTATGGGAATCCTTTTTGGAGGATTTGTGGCTACGGTTGTGACCGCGAACTAGACCTAGGTTTGGAAGAATCACCACCATGGCCACTGGGGAAGCTTCAGTCTTACACTTCTTACTAGCCGGGGAAGAGGCCCGACTTGAAGACCGCTGTCTGAGGGGTGACCTTGACCTCGATCTCGCCTGCGACGAGGAGGTGGCTGCCGGGGGAGTAGGCTCTCTCGGGCGTTTAAACGTACCCACAGACGATACAGAACCCTGGCTAGTCTCTGTCGGCTTAAAACCCGTTACTCTAGAGGTACGTTTAGGGGGAGGGTGCTCTGACAGCAACTTATCCCAAAGTGGGACGTTGTCACATTGAAGTGACTTATGTGCGACAATGGTAGTGTAGGCCGACATTTGTTGTCTGACCTCTCTCAACGCTACCGCCGCGGTCTTGTCATTGTCACACAGGACTTTATTGGCTAATTGGGAGCAAAAGGAACAATTAAGTGTAACCCAGAGACCCCTTGAACGTTCTAGACATCTAACACACCTTATGCAAAGGGTATGCGCAAAAATTGGGATACCCGCGCAAGTAGGGGTAATGCACAGGGCAAAAACTGGGGCCACATTAGCCATGACAGAGACTGGTGTGAGGAAACTACCGCCGGGTCTGTATTGGTCCGCCGGAGCTCAGCTCTGGAAAAATAAAGAAAAATTTCCAGGAATTAATGCTCATAAGGTTAACCCACGTGTTCGCATACAAGTGTTAATAACCCGCCGGGTAACGGGATGCAAAGACACAGTTAACACATCTCGCTACGCGGCTGGGTGTAAAGAGGCTAAACAAATCTTCTTAGCTAAAGAACATGAAGAATACCCTCTGATATAATGGTCCAGTATGGCACTTATAGTCTGTAGGAGGTGGTGACTGTCTCAAGATTCAATTTTGTAACAAAGCCCCCCCCTCATAAAGACGCCGGCCCTTGAAATATTTTAGTAGAATAGCCCAGGGCAGGAATATACGAGATCTGATTTTTTAACGAATTGTCCCAAACGATCGTCGTAAAAATAGAAGGCGGCGATACTGAAAGTATCACCCAATTAAGGTTAATCGAAATTGAATTTGTTTATAAATTCCTTATTTCCTCCACTTAGGGGCACCCGCCGGGTGTGGGAATCGATTTGGTTAAACCTCACTGATCCTTCAATTGCCGTAAGAGTAAAGGCAGCGATACACAGAGTATCACTCAAATGGATTGGTTAACTATATGAGACCTAAGTCGTTTTATCCCACCCTGTTCAGGTGCACCCGCCGGGTGAGAAGTCTAAAAGTTAACCCCACAAGTTCCTGACCCCACTTCTTTGTAAAAGATCGCCGGGGAGGAACGCCTAAACAACAGCTAGGTTTTCCATGTGGTTGTCGTAAACCAGGTAGAAAAACCTATAAAAAAACGAGTGTTCTCAAGAACGTCGTTTCTTTATATATATCTATATATATATGTAAGGATGGGTACAGCCATCCCGCCGGGAATTTAAAGGAGGCCTGAAACCAGGCACCCACAGAGACGCAGTCCTGGAGAGCCACAGACACCTCCCCACGCCGGGGAACCAGCCAGAGTTAAAAAACCACGTGTGGCCCAACACTGCTCATCGGTCAGGATTTTTCATGGTGAAACCGAGAAAAAACCCGCCGGAAGGCAAACCCCACCCTGAACAGACACCATCTTGAACAATACGACACGAGGAGAGACACGCACGACTAACCAAGGTCACAACATAATCCGTGGAATTAGCCAAATACACAACTAAACCAGGAAACAAATATAGTCCGAGGAATTAGCCAATACACAACTAAAACCCGGATACACATGACACAGTAGGGCATATTTATAAAATAAATAATAACACTAGACATGTGGAAAAGCTACGAGCGGCTGGCTAGGCCTAGGTAGACGGCATGAAAATAGTTGAAATATAAACACACACTGGAATATCACAACAGGAACCACCGCCAACACACCACCGAAGCGATAACTTCCCACCCCGGGAAGCCTGACACGGACCCAGAAAAAACTTCACTAAGTGAAGAAAAATACACTGGGAACGTCAGCAAACACACAGCTTACCTCATCAGAAGGATAAAAGGCAGCAATAATTAACGCGTAATGAAAGCCGCCTGCATCACCAACTAACACAACTGTGAAAAGTTCACGTGTCCACAACAGGACCACGAAGGTACATCCGAAATAGATGCCCCATACATACGACCCAAAATACACTGCACTGCGGGCAACCAGCCCAGGACACTCCTGCTACGCCTATCCTAACCTTACTCGATACATCCTAGAGTAAACAAATGAGAAAAAACTCACTAGGGACGCAACGAATGCGGAACCAGCGGAGCCTGAAAGGTACGTCCGGGCAGGCTGAGCGCAGAGCAAAGAAGGAGGAATGACGCCTGATTCAGCGTCTGGTCAGAAATCCACACAAGTACATCCACGATATGATGGAAAGCTTATTGGATAGTTATTCTTATTTTCTTTTTGTTTTTATTTTTTACGAAGTTTTTTCGTAGTGAGAACCCAATTCATAATGACTGAAGCCATGAGTGAGGTCGCGTGCGCTCATGATGAAGGCTCCTCAGTTTTTAAATGCTCTGCGCGGTAGATTCAAACTACGGCGGATTAGTGTTTGAAGAGGATGCCTTATGTAATAGGCATGTTCGTCAATGATGGAGGGGCCACTAATAAATAGACTTAGTTACTAGAGGAACAATGCAAGGGGCGACTGAGCACGGGTTACATATATCTATACTCGTCATGGAAAATGATATACGAGGTCTAGGGACAAACGTGGGTGTTTTAACTTCTAAGATATATAACATCTACTTCTCGGATGTAAGAACATACATAGATATAATTATGGCTGTCTGATGTGTTGGCATTGGCTCAACGTGGGGACAGGGCATGGGTGTTTTTAATATGAATGTATATTCCTGTTCATCATCTTTGTAGCAAGGACAGTGCCGCTATGTCGTATCAATGCTGGCAGTTAATATATAGACTTAGTTACTAGAGGAACAATGCAAGGGGCGACTGAGCACGGGTTACAATCTATACTCGTCATGGAAAATATACGAGGTCTAGGGACAAACGTGGATGTTTTAACTTCTAAGATATATAACATCTACTTCTCGGATGTAAGAACATACATAGATATAATTATGGCTGTCTGATGTTGGCATTGGCTCAACGTCGGGACAGGGCATGGGTGTTTTTTAATATGAATGTATATTCCTGTTCATCATCTTTGTAGTTAGGAGTGTAGGACACGAGGGGGTTAGTGTACGTGAGGTGTGGAAAATGGTCAGTTTAGAAAAGGAAATGCGTCCTGGAGCTGTTTAGCCCTGCGGGCTTGGGCCTGTCTGAAATGGCTGGCTCGGTCAGCTGGTCCTTTCGTTCTGTGGACCTTTCTTCCGGGTGTTTCTGTGTGGTGTTCGCTCGTGGCTTCTGTGGTGGGCTTCTTGTTCTGGGGCATTTTAGATACAAAATGGAAAAAAGTATCAACGTACAATTGAAACTACACCTATTGTTAGTACCCCCAATGCATTAAAACAATCAAGCAACAACATTTAAATGAGATTCTGATTTTACAAAAAGTCATAAATTTACACACCTAACTCAAAAAATAATTGTCCTAGAGAATTAAAATTTTGGAAATTTCTTAGTTGTTAGGTCCCCTATACGTGTACAAAATCTTATGAAATACAAACAAAATCCACTGACACGTTCTAGAGTAAAGGCCGGACGTTCCCCTTAATTGCCTATGCCGGACAAACGAAGGGGCCTATCTATAAGCCTATATATTATATAGGCTATATATTTTTATTGATAACCAAAACGGGGTAAGTTCCTCATACAAAATGTGGGACAAAAGATTTTGGGGCTCTCCATTAACCTAGAATAAAATAAACTGTAGGCCTAGGCCTATTAAACTTTAGGTAAGAGTTGTGTTAGCGGGCATACCATCCGCTTTGTTTACATAGTCGCACGCTCACAGTTACATACGTTTCTAATTTGACTGGTTTTGTATTGCTACTATTTGCCCCTGCTGATAATATATATGATGATGACAATAAGTCATTGGGGATGAGGGGGCAAAGCCCCCCTCAACCAATATTGTAGAATTTGTATCCCACGGCTGTTGGCCGGTAACAAAATAATTTACCCAACACCTGGCCGTGGGATATAATAAACGCAACCCATTGATTTACCCTTTATTCTGTATGTTATGCCCTGTTTTTCTACAGGTTTAACTTGGGTAATGTGAGTTCTAATTGACTGGGTATATAAGGCTGCATGCACAATACAAGATATGAGGAATAGAGAACACAAAGAAACACATGGTAGCAAGTTACACGATCACGTTTATTTATATACCACTGCAGAATACTCGTGCAAGACAATATAATAGAATCGAACAACACTAGCATAAGTGGATCTGGATGGAGCCTAATTTATTAGTGGCCCCTCCATCATTGACGAACATGCCTATTACATAAGCCATCCTCTTCAAACACTAATCCGCCGTAGTTTGAATCTACCGCGCAGAGCATTTAAAAACTGAGGAGCCTTCATCATGAGCGCACGCGACCTCACTCATGGCTTCAGTCATTATGAATTGGGTTCTCACTACGAAAAAACTTCGTAAAAAATAAAAACAAAAATAAAATAAGAATAACTATCCAATAAGCTTTCCATCATATCGTGGATGTACTTGTGTGGATCTTTGACCAGACGCTGATTCAGGCGTCATTCTTCCTTCTCTGCTCTGCGCTCAGCCTGCCCGGACGTGTCTCCCCACGCTCCGCTGGTTCCGCATTTGCTGCGTCCCTAGTGAGTTTTTTCTCATTTGTTTACTCCGGGATGTATCGAGTAAGGTTAGGATATGCGTAGCAGGAGTGTCCTGGGCTGGTTGCCCGCAGTGCAGTGTATTTTGGGTCGTGTGTTTGGGGCATCTATTTCGGATGTACCCTCGTGGTCCTGTTGTGGACTTGTGATCTTTTCACAGTTGAGTTAGCTTGTGATGCAGGCGGCTTTCATTACGCGTTAGTTATGCTGCCTTTTATCTTTCTGATGAGGTATGCGTTGCTTACTGACGTTCCCAGCGTATTTTTCTTCACTTAGTGAAGTTTTTTCTGGGTCCCGAGTCAGTCTTCCCTTGGTCGGAAGTATTTGCTACAGTGGTGTGTTGGCGGTGGTTCCTGTTGTTATATTTCCAGTGTTGTTTGTTTATATTTCAACATTTCTTATGCCGTCTACTTAGGCCTAGCCAGCCGCTCGTAGCTTTGCCACATGTACAAGTGTTATTGTTTATTTTATAAATATGTCCTACTGTGTCATGTGTATCCGGGTTTAGTTGTGTATTGGCTAATTCCTCGGACTATGTTTGTTTCCTGGTTTAGTTGTGTATTGGCTAATTCCACGGATTATTGTGTGGACCCTAGGCTAGTCGTGCTTGGCTTTCCTTCGAGTCCTATGTGCGTTCAGATGGTTTCTGAACGGTGTGGGTGTCTTTCCGGCGGGTTTTTTCTCGGTTTCACCATGAAAAAAACCCGGCCGAGAGCCGTGTTGGGCCACACGTGGTTTCAACACAGGCTTGTGTCCCCGGCGATGAGGTGTCTGTGGCTCTCCAGGACTGCGTCTCTGTGTTGGTGCCTGTTTTCAGGCTCCCTTTGATTCCCAGCGGATTGGCTGTACCCATCTAACTTTGTTCATGCGGACATATGTTATGACGTTTTTTCTAACCGGTTTTACAAACCACAGGAAAAACCTAGCTGTTGTTAAGGGCTTTCCTCCCCGGCGATCTTTTACAAAGAAGTGGGGACAGGAACTTATGGGGTTAACGATTTGACATCTCACCCGGCGGGTGCACCTTGGTAGGGTGGGATGAACGACTAGGTCTTTCAGTTAGTTAACCGATCCATGTTAGTGATACTAGATGTATCGCCGCCTTTACACTTACGGCGATCGAAGGTTCAATTAGGGTTAACATCGTTTTTACACCCGGCGGGTGCTCCTAGGAGGAAATAAGGAATTTACAATTCAATTTCGTTAACCACTTAAATTGAGAGATACGTTAATGTATCGCCGCCTTCAAACTTACGGCGATCTTTAGTGACAATTCGTTAGAAATTAGATCTCGTATCAGCCTGCCCTGTGTTTTTCTGCTAAATAATTCAAGGGCCGGCGTCTTTGTGGGGGGTTGTTTTCCAAAAAATTGAATCTTGAAACAGTCACCACCGAAAAGACTATAAATGCCATACTGGTCCTTTATATTATGTCAGAGGGTATTCTTCACTTTCTTAAAGATATGTTTAGATATTCTGAACCCCGCCGCGTAGCGAGCTGTGATCGTTGTGTCATTGCATCTCATTACCCGGCGGGTTATTAACACTTGTGTGCGAACATGTTGGGTTAAACTTATGAGCATTAATTCATGGAAATTTTCTTTTTTTTCCAGAGCTGGGCTCCGGCGGACCAATACAGACCCGGCAGTAGTTTTACCCACCAGTCTCTGTCATGGCTTCCTTGGCCCCAGTTTTTGCTTTATGCATTACCCCTACCTGTGCCGGTATCCCTATTTTTGCGCACACTCTTTGCATCAAGTGTGTTAAATGTCTAGACCGTTCAAGGGGTCTGTGGGTGATGCGCAACTGTTCCTTTTGCTCCCAATTAAGTGTCAAGGTCCTCCGCGACAATGATAAGACCGCAGCGGTCGCCTTACGAGAGGTTAGGCAACAGATGTCCGCATATACTACAATTGTGGCTCATAAGTCACTTCAATGTGACAACGTCCCTCTTTGGGATAGGCTGCTTTTCGAACACCCTCCCCCTAAACGTTCCTCTAGAGTAACTAGTCATACGCCGGCGGAGACTGGTCAGGGTTCTGTGTCTTCTGCTGCTACTCCGAAACGTCCAAGAGAGCCTACACCCCCGGCGGCAGCTTCCTCGTCTCGGGAGAGATCTCGGTCTAGGTCACCTCTCAGACACCAGCCACCTAGTCTTGCCTCTTCACCATCGAGTAAGAAGAGTAAGACGGAAAGTTCCACCAGTGGTCACGGCGATAAATCCTCCAAATCGAGGAGTAGTTCACGGTCACACCGCAGCCATAAATCTTCCAAAAAGGATTCCCATAATAGAAAGGCCTCCCAACATTCGCCAGTTTCTAGTGCTTCTCATCGTACCTCTACCCCAGACGGAGTTTGTGTTCGGTCTCAGGGGTCCAGTACAGTACCTGTACCTAAAGATGATTTACCCATTAACATTTTAACCCTGGAATTGGAGAGTTCAGGGGGATCAGTGATTGAGAGTGTTTCAGACTCCCAAGAGAGTGTAGGCCAAGGCCTCGGTGTTTGGCGATTTTCTCGACCGGGGTCTGACCACCCACTTCCGGCTCAAACTAGTCACACAGTGGGTGACGTCCACAGGGACGCGGCGATCCCATCCTCTATTCCTGACTTATCTTGGCAACAAGGTACCCCAGCTTCGGCGGGATCTTCTCAGGAGGAACAGGATGATAAAGACGAGGTTTCAATAATTTCGGATATGGAAGGGCAAGAGTCAGGTTCAGGCTTAGACGCCGCGCAGGATATTATTGATTCACCAGTGAGTACATCATCAAGTCAATTTGTCACTGCACAGGAAATTGATGGGCTACTTAGTAATGCTTTATCTAAAAAATTTAGCCAACAACAGGAAACTCCCACAGTGGACTTGGGAGCTCCCACGACAAGTTCTACGGTATGGCCTCTTATGACTTCTATTGCTTTAACTCAGATCCCTCACCCTCCCACTCTGTCACCATCAGTGGTTACTAGGCCTGCTACAGCGGCATTGACCACTTCGAATGTAAGGGTTATAACGGATGTCAATCCACCCCCTCTAGACAAGGCGCCTCTCAGAAAGGTAGCTATGCCCTTGCTTTACGGACCAGACGAGTCATGGGTCCTTTTGACCCCCACTAAACCAGAGCTCGCCCAACCTACCTTGTCAGGGGATCTCCCAGTACCGCGTGAGTGGGTCATCCAGGGCAATAAATCTAAGAAATTAAGGGCCTTGGATACTTTGGGAAATGTACTAGACGTTAATATAAAGGCTATACCTAGTTATTATCACCAGGACTATTTTGTTTATGCTTCTAAGCCGGCTTTACCCCCTGCCTCAGCTTCAAAATTGTTTTCAGACTGGTCTAAGCTGGATGGGTTTAATGACATTAAGACTCTCTCAGCTCTCACTCCAGAAATTGATTTACAAACCGTCACAGACGAAGCAGCTAATCCAGTCTTGAAGGTGGGGCAGTTGGGTCCAGGACCTTGGGTGGAATGGGAGACAGAGGCTCAAAACTTTGCGACCACATTTACTTCCAAAACTTCCCACCAGATCCCTCAAGATACTCATTCTTGGTTCTCCATGCCAGTGCGTTCTGCCGGCGGAGTCCCTTCAGCTTTGTTTGCTTTCTTAGCTGCCCCTAAACTTAATCTTTGTGAGCTAAAAGACCCTTTCACTACCCCTACCCCAACTCACCTAGACCGAGAATTTAGGCTAAGGGGGAAAGCTTTTCGCCTGTTCTCTCAATACATAGTGTCTCAACAGATAGCAAAGTCTTTGCTCCGGTCCACTCAGGCAATCGCAGACGCGGATGCCAGACGATCGGTTGAATTGTCCCGGCGACTGCTTCTTCAGTCGTCAATCCAATCTCTGGGTGACATCCGCACCGCCTTGCTTGAGGCGGTACGAGCGAGACAAGACCTCAGAATGTCTTTAGTACGCAAACTGCCTGATCGCATTGCGAATCAGATGGTCATGTCACCAGTGCTTACTCCCTCTTTAATGTCCCCTGAAGTGTGGCGAACGGTGTTTAATATGGCGCAGGCCTTTAAACACAGTCCCACCCCTTCTAAGAAACCTGCCTTTAACTTCCCCAAACCCAGGCCAGCCGCTAAAGCTCAGCCGGGGGGATCTAAGCCCTTTCTTCCACCTAAGTCCTCCCACTCCCCTCAAGGTCAGTACAGGCATAGACAGAGTAGGTTTTCAGGTCAGAGAGGACGCGGCCATAATAAGCCTGGTCAGGGCCCGTCTTCGGCCAACGCCAGCCAGCCGGCGAAGCGTCCAGCACTACCAACTCCACCATCAAAAAACTAAAGTCTCTCTCACTCCCGGTGCCAATCTTACGGCCGGCGGATCCGAGGGTAGTACAGCCGGCGAACCCTTGTCTGCTAACTGGGTCGTTCCGAACGTGTCACCAAGCATGGCCGTTAAACACTTGGGCACGGATGGTGGCACGCAAAGGCATCACTTGGCAGTGGCTCCGGCGACCTCGCTTACGTCAGCCGACAACGGCGAATTTTGTTTCTTTAGAGGTGGAGTCACTGGTCCAGGAAATGATTGCCAAGAATGTCATCATCCCGGTCCCCCAAAATTACCCTGTATTCACGTCCAAGCTATTTTTGGTTCCCAAAAGGGACAGTGTTCAGATGAGACCGGTCGTAGACCTGTCTTATCTGAACCTTCACATTCACAACGAGTCATTCCGAATGTTAACAGTACACCAAATCAGGCTAACACTTCCGCCGGGAGGTTGGATGTGTTCCCTAGACCTGACAGACGCCTATTGGCACGTATCGGTCAACAAAAGATTTCAAAGGTTTCTGGCCTTACGGATCAGGCACCAAAAAAAAAAATTTCAACGGATGCCATTCGGTTTGAACCTGGCACCTCGATTATTCACGAAATTAGTCCGGCAAGCCCTGATGCCGTTGTTAAAACAAGGAATCAGAGTTTTGTGGTACCTAGACGACTGGCTGGTGGTGGCAGAGACAGAACAATTATGCATCAAACATGTCAACATCATTTTAAATCATGTCAAAACTCTAGGGTTCAAGGTAAATCTGGTAAAGTCAAACCTTGTTCCCTCACGAGTAATTCATTGGATAGGGCTGGTCTGGGACACGGCTGCTCTCACTCTGAGTCAGAGTGTGGACAATCGCAACAGGTTTCGCAGGAAACTGTTCATGTTTCTTCACAGTCTGACTACGACGCGGAGGGTCTGGGAGTCTCTGGTCGGCTCTCTCAACTGGATTCAACTAACTGTTATGTTGGGCCGGTTGAAAGTAAAACGTTTAACATTGGAAGGCAACAAATATTTCCCTCTCTTACCGGAGGGAAAATTATGGCCCATCCCGAAATTAATCCACACCTTACTAGCGGTCTGGGCGAAGAGGGAAACGTTGCACTCAATAATGTCATGGACCTCTCCTCCGCCAACGGTATGGGTAGACACGGATGCGTCAGGCACAATAGGTTGGGGATTTCAGTCAAACCAGGGGCACCAGGGTCAGGGGCTTTGGTCCCACTTAGAAATCTCCCACATCAATGTCAAAGAATTACTAGTCCCCTTGTATTTCCTTCAGGCTCACGGCCCTGCTTTACGGGGCAAGTCGGTGGCCTTCAGAATGGACAATCTGAACGCAGTTCACTGTATTCAGAAACAGGGGTCAACGAGGTCAAGGAAGTTGCTAAACGTGTCGGAAGAGATTTTTACTCTAGCCAACAGACTAGACATTTATCTTCACGCATCTTATCTCCCAGGCGTAGAAAACGTCTGGGCAGACGCTCTGTCCCGGAGACAGAGCACGACAGTAGAATGGGAGCTCAAGCAACCCATTTTCAACCAAATGATTGCAGAGCTCTCCCATCCACAAGTGGATCTGTTTGCGTCCGAGGAGACTCACAAACTCCCTCTATACCTCGCCCGCCGGACGAAAACGCCGGCAGGGGGGCCAGACGCCCTAGTGACAGACTGGAACAGATGGAGCTCCATCTATCTGTTTCCGCCGCCAGACGCGTCACTAATGTGCCATGTAGTGAACAAACTACGAGATTATCGAGGCTTAGTCTCACTAGTCGCGCCCCTGTGGCCGGCGCAGTTGTGGTACCAGCAATTAAAGACGTGGTGCCCGCACCCGGTGTCGCTCCCGGTCGGGTATTTCCACTTAGACGCGATTGGCAACCTAGCGACCTCGCTGACTTTTGCATAATGGACATTCAGGAGGCCAAGTGGCTAGCACCATATGGTAGAGATGTGACCAATAAATTATTAAATCAATATACTCAGTCTACGAAACGACAGTATCACTCACATTGGCAAGCCTTTACTTCTTGGATCATTCGAACAGAACAGACTGTGCCATCAGTAGCATTAGTTTTTAATTATTTAAATTATCTGTTTGAGCAGAAACATTTATCTGTGGTAACGTTAAAAAATCACTTAACTGCAATTAGAGTGCCCTTTTTAGACCTTACAGGTCTCTCCATACCGGTGGCGGAGGAAACAGGTTTTATGAGGGCATGTTTTAAACTCCGCCCACCTCCCCGTCAGCTCATGGCTACTTGGTCTCTGGACAAGGCATTGTCTTTACTTCACTCTCGTCTGTACCAAAATACTGCAGATTTTGCATTACTCTTAAAAAAGGCTGTATTCCTTTTGGCTTTGGCCACCGGGAATAGAGTGTCTGAGCTGGCGGCGATGAGCAACACACCTAATTGCCTTAGGTTTGGTAGACTTAATGAATCTATTCACATTGCGCCTTCCCCGGGATTTGTAGCCAAGAATGAGCACAGTGCACACGTGTTTTCTGAGTTCACGGTGCCGGCGTTAAAAAGGGGAAAGGTGCATCATAATCTATGTCCAGTGCAAGCTCTAACCAAATATTTGAGAGTGGCTCCTCTAAACCCCCAAGGTGCTTTATGGGTAGCGAGTACGGGTAAACGCTTACTGAAACGGAGATTAGCTTCTCTTCTGGTCGAAGTCATTAAAGAGAGTAATCCCGGCGTTGTGGGTCGGGCCCACGATTTACGCAAATGGGCAGCCTCCTTACGTTTCCTGAAGAATTTTTCAGTAGAAGATATTTCGTCCACACAGTTGTGGGCGTCTAATCATACGTTTTTGACTAGATACTTGTCAGTTGCTCTAGACAAACCTTCCTTACCATGTATAGCTTTAAGGCAGAGGGTCTAGGTGGCCCTTCAGTCACTTTTGTTTACTTTCAAGAAGAGGGGGGGGGGGGGTGCAGTCAGTTAACATAGGACACCCTAGACTCCGCCGGAGTGTAAGAGCTGTGATACAATTTATGGTTAATGTGATATGAAAATTTATCTGCGAGAAATTGTGCTAGTACAATGTTAGTACAAAACAACGGGGTTGTTATAGTAGTTTTAAGCTGCGAAAGCAATTTAATATTAAACAGTGAAGATCTTTTGCAAATTATCTCCACGATTATTTTGGGGTTTATTATGTGCACATGTAAACTTATAACTTGTTATTTTTGTCACCACTCGTTGAGTGGGGTGCCTTTGTAACTACAGATCTGTTCACAAGAATCTTCAGAGTTACCCTTTTTTGTCAAGCAGGCTTCTTTGAAGCACGCACCTGCCTGAACCCCTTTCTTGTATATATATGGGCTGCGCCATATTTAAATATATTTTCAAAGTAAGAATACTATGTGGTTGTTTTTATTATCTGCTTTTATAGAGTTATGATATGATTACGAATGTCCCCCTCCAGTCTTAGAAATCAGGCATGTTCGTCAATGATGGAGGGGCCACTAATAAATTATAGGTTTGACTCCTGTAAGGAGATAAAGAAAACCTAATATTTAGTAGTGGCCCCGTAATCATGGACGACTGGGGCCCTCCCGACCATCCCCTTCCCATTCGTTGATGTATTAAGGATTTTGGTTTACTTGATATGTCAGTGAAGGAAGAATGACGCCTGAATCAGCATCTGATCAAAGATCCACACAAGTACATCCACGATATGATGGAAAGCTTATTGGATAGTTATTCTTATTTTCTTTTTCTTTTTATTTTTTACGAAGTTTTTTCGTAGTGAGAACCCAATTCATAATGACTGAAGCCATGAGTGAGGTCGCGTGCGCTCATGATGAAGGCTCCTCAGTTTTTAAATGCTCTGCGTGGTAGATTCAAACTACGGCGGATTAGTGTTTGAAGAGGATGCCTTATGTAATAGGCATGTTCGTCAATGATTACGGGGCCACTACTAAATATTAGGTTTTCTTTATCTCCTTACAGGAGTCAAACCTATAGTCTCCCACTTCCAACGTTCAGGTATTAATCTTCTGATCACTGGCTTTAATTCAACAGGTTTATATACCGAAGACCATCAATGTTACTTATAGAATCATATTCACTGTTAGATTTATTACTGGTAGCTCTGGTGCACAAGTAATAGTTCACAGACTAGATTAGACACGCGTATTTTAGAGCACGGGAATTCTAGTAACCTCAGGGGGTACTGGTCTAAGTTTTATATTCTTGTCTCAGAAATACATAGAACGCAAATCAGAGGGCGAACCTTCAGATATCACTAGGGTTTCCTTCTAGGTAATAATATCTGGGCATATGGTTGATTACGAGAGTTAGTATCGCCTGTTAAATAATGAACACTGATACGCTTAGCACTTCCTAATTGAATGGTTATATGAATTATACTGGGGCAAAGAGATAGCCACTTCGTAGAAATATTAATTAGTGAATCTCTAAACAGCACTGTAACATGTAGGCCTAGTACTGATAAAGGGAATCTTGGGTAGTATCTGATGGGTCTGGTCCTGGTTATCTTGCGTCCATGATGTTGGGGGCTAACGACTGGTTCCGCGGCCGTCCAGGGGGTCCATATGTGTGAAGTTCTCAAATAAGTGGGCAGGTCCTTCTATCCAAATCTGCCACGGAGTCTGCCGGCTCTGGGATCTCAACTCCGGAACAACACAAGGGCAGAGCTAGAAGTTAACTGCAGGGTAGTGACCACTGGTTGGTGTCTAGCTTTCAACTGATTTGACTGGGGGCGGGAGCTAGATTTATAGGCTCGGTTCTGGACCCTGTAGACAGTAGGGATCTCGAGTCTTATGGACTTATTTGAGCTCTCAATAGATATGGGGACTAGGTAAGATGGTATTTACTGTTGTGGCACATGGCTATAGGAAGCCTTTATATTTTCATATAACTGAGCCTTAGTAAGAGGTACTATTTTGGCTATACTGGAAGTATTTAGGGGAGAGAGACTGGATCTACTTTGCGAGGAGGATGGGGACAGCTGTGATAGGAGCGTCTCTCTTAGATTGTTCAATCTTCATTCTATGGTATAGCTGAAGTGCTAATTTAGTGATCAGAGTATGCAAGGAAGGTAAATGGTTTATTGTGAGTTAATAGAGGTTAGTAAAGGTGTTAGTCATGCATGGTTAGTTCATTGATAGGAAGAATTCCTGTGCTACCTGGCAATGACTCAGAAGTCAAAACAGGGGCCAGATATACCTCCGCGGGGGTGGGGGTCTCCCTCCTCGGGTGGGCAAAAAGGGGGAGCTGGGCGCCCTCTCTCTGTGATAGTCGTCCGGCGGCTGTGGCTAGGGGCTTGCCATATCACCAGTGTTTGTAATAACCCTCTGTGTATGAGACAGATGTGGGTGTCCTTAATACCAAAACCGAAGGTGCCTTGGCTAGCTGGTTTTACTCGGCTGTTTGTTAATTGTAGGGTTTGCTGGATGTGGTGGAGACTGGGTTGCTAACTCTGCCACATTTATCTGGAAGTATGGCAATAGAAGTTAGTTACTGGCGAGGCGGCTAGCCTCGCACCGACGACCATTGGGTGCAGGGTTGTGAATGTGTTGTAAGAGAATAGATGGCATGCAAGGGGCTAGTAAAGTTCTAATGTTGTTCTGGCCTACTAAGTGAAGGTAGGCTGGATAGGAGTATATATAAAAGGTTGGAGAGCATTAGCAACGGACAATTCAAGGATCTTCAAGAGGTATTAGAGAGAGGCTAGGTCGGACAAGAGTAGAGAAGCACGGGGTCTTATAATGAGAGGGGAGGAGTGCAGGGGGGCTATAGGGGAATTTGACCCTAAGGTCTCTGGGCGTGGGGGTGGCATTAGGCTGCAGTTGATATGGGAGTTTGAAAAGGCAGTAGAATACGTTAGCCAAATGCTACCGGGGAATGCAACTATGGGGTGGTATATGAGTCTGGAAAAGATAGAGTTATGTGATCAGTCCGAGGGGTTATGGATACTATTAGTTGGCCCTGGGAACTGCGTTTTCTATGAAATATATATACCAACAACAGCGGCAGTTCGTAGGGGTACTTAGTTATTGTTTCGGGGTACTTATGACAGATACTGGTAATAAGGTTATCTTATACAATCTCTGGTTGGGGTAAGAGGTGTATGACACGAAAGTAAATTGGCGTAGTGTGGACTGTGGATACGAAGGAGGCAAGGGGAAGACGTATGACAATTGTGGAAAAGTAAATGGAAAAAGGTGAACACAATGGCGGATAAAAATACTTAACCTAAGGATTGAATACATAGATTTATGGGGCGATGGTCTTCAGAAGCTTAGTCTGGCAAGACAAGATATTAGGGAATGTTAATATTAATCCTTAAACTAAGGATTGCATACATCGATGAACGACGACATTATAGTCGTCATCCTAATAAGGTGATGAAACCTGGTTGATCTGTACTTACCACAATACGACACAAGGACAGTGCCGCTATGTCGTATCAATACTGGTGGCAGTTAATATTATAGAGACACTTAGTTACTAGAGGAACAATGCAAGGGGGCGACTGAGCACGGGTTACATATATCTATACTCGTCATGGGAAATTATATACAAGGTCTAGGGACAGGCGTGGGTGTTTTAACTTCTAAGATATATAACATCTACTTCTCGGATGTAAGAACATACATAGATATAATTATGGCTGTCTGATGTGTTGGCATTGGCTCAACGTCGGGACAGGGCATGGGTGTTTTTAATATGAATGTATATTCCTGTTCATCATCTTTGTAGTTAGGAGTGTAGGACACGAGGGGGTAGTGTACATGAGGTGTGGAAAAAATTGTCAGTTTAGAAGGGGTATCTAGGTGCGGCCTGGAGCTGCTTAGCCCTGCGGGCTTGGGCCTGTTTGAATTGGCTGGCTCGGTCAGCTGGTCCTTTCGTTCTGTGGATCTTTCCTTTGGGTGTTTCTGTGTGGTGTTCGTTCGTGGCTTCTGTGGTGGGCTTCTCGTTCTGGGGCATTTTACTTCCCTCTCCTTCATTATAGGCTCGTCCTCGAGCCTCAAGGGTGAAGTAAAAAGAAGCATAGTCATGGTGGGAAGGTAGATGGTGGGATTTGGTGGAGGTTGAAAGTTTAGCTGGGCTCATGATGGTGGGGGACCGACTGGTGAGCAGGTGTTCGGTACGCATGAGGGAAATCACTTTGGTGGGGGTCACGCGTGAGGGGGGGATTAACGGCGCGTGTGGGAGGATCAGAGTGGTGGGGTGTGTCGGTGGCAGTGACGGTTTGTTTAGAGGTTATATGGGATTGATGGGTTTGTCTGTCATGAGGGGGTGAGTCAAGTGTGGGGTTTTGAAGTTTATTAGGGGTGTGAATTGTGGGGGGGGGGGGGGGGGGGGGGGGGTGGAAGGGAGCTACTGACGGAAAACTGTCACAAGGGAAATTTTGTTGGTGGGGGAATAGCTGAGCATTTCTGGGGGAAGGGGGGGAACATGGTTGGGTCCTTAGGTCGTCACGCGTGAGGGGAGGATTAACGGCGCGTGTGGGAGGATCAGAGTGGTGGGGTGTGTCGGTGGCAGTGACGGTTTGTTTAGAGGTTATATGGGATTGATGGGTTTGTCTGTCATGAGGGGGTGAGTCAAGTGTGGGGTTTTGAAGTTTATTAGGGGTGTGAATTGTGGGGGGGGGGGGGGGGAAGGGAGCTACTGACGGAAAACTGTCACAAGGGAAATTTTGTTGGTGGGGAATAGCTGAGCATTTCTGGGGGAAGGGGGGAACATGGTTGGGTCCCTAGGTCATCACGCGTGAGGGGAGGATTAACGGCGCGTGTGGGAGGGTCAGGGTGGTGAGAGGTGAGCGAGTTAGAAAACGGGATTTGTTGGGGGGACTGCGGTGGGTTGGTGGGGGAGGAGTTAGGTGTAGAACAGGGGTTATTGGTAGAGGACTGATGTATTGATTTGGGGTTGTTAACAGGACGAATTTGGGGAATTTTTCTTCTTGTGGGGAGTCTGGCAGAGTAGGATTGAGGGAGGAGTGATGTACTGATTTGGGGTTTTTAACAGGACGAGTTTGGGGAATTTTCGTGGTGGCAGTCTCGGTCTGGTTAGAGGTTATCTGGGACTGGTGAGTTTGTTTGACATGAGAGGGCGAGTCAAGTGTGGGGTTTTGAAGTTTTCTAGGGGTGTGAATTGTGTGGGGGTGGAAGGGAGCTACTGACGGAAAACTGTCACAAGGGGAATTTTGTTGTTTGTGGAATAGCTGAACATTTCTGGGGGCATGGGGAAAACATGTTTTGGTAGGCCTATATAGGTAGGCATAGCTAGAATACGGGGCTTGTGGGGGGGGCTGCGGAGGGTTGGTGGGGAAGAGTTAGGTGTAGAACAGGGGTTATTGGTAGAGGACTGATGTATTGCTTTGGGGTTATTAACAGGACGAATTTTGGGAATTTTCTTGGTGGCAGTCACGGTCTGGTTAGAGGTTATCTGGGTTGGTTTTTGTTTGACATGCATAGAAAAAGGATGGGGTTTATGGGGTAACACAATTGATGGAAGATGATCGTTGGTGGATGGCTTGGCAGGGGAAAATTTAGGGATGGTCAGAGAGGATAGAGGCAAGGAAGAGTGCACTGGGGTTGGACTTTCACCGGAAGTCATTTTGGAAGGGTGCACGGAGTCTTGGATAGGGGATTCATCGAACTGAGTAGGCATTCTTCTCTGATGGAGAGCATATGTTCTTCGAATAAGCCATACGGGTCGAGATGGGCGGTGATGTGGGGTGGGAGGATGTTTAACAATGCGGTGAATAAGAGTTCATTTTGTTGGTCGTAATCTTCATAGCTATACGTGGTCCTCACGTATCTGTAGAGTTGTATGAGGGTCACATTTATATCCCCTTCATACTTGATCTCGTCGATGTTTATTATTTTGGGGGGAGAGGAACCCAAAAGTGGCCCTAAGGTCCGGATCACGAGGGATCGAAACTGGTTCCAGGTACTCTCTGGCGTTACCTGTTTAGCAATTTGGGAAACGGCTTTTCCCAACTGCATAATGTGCAATAATGCAACGGCGATTTTTTCGCGGTCATTTTGAAGTGCCACATCTAACACTGGTTTTATTATGTATAAGTAAGTGGCAATATCATACGTGTTTACATCATACTTGGGAATGTGTGTGAGTGGCTGCCAATTTCGCGATGTTGCCATGCTTCTACTGTTCCAAACTTGCAGTGTAATGCAACCTTTTATCCGAATCAAGAACCACCGCTGCCGCCAATGTTATGCCCTGTTTTTCTACAGGTTTAACTTGGGTAATGTGAATTCTAATTGACTGGGTATATAAGGCTGCATGCACAATACAAGATATGAGGAATAAAGAACACAAAGAAATACATGGTAGCAAGTTACACGATCACGTTTATTTATATACCACTGCAGAATACTCGTGCAAGACAATATAATAGAATCGAACAACACTAGCATAAGTGGATCTGGATGGAGCCTAGTCTCCCACTTCCAACGTTCAGGTATTAATCTTCTGATCACTGGCTTTAATTCAACAGGTTTATATACCGAAGACCATCAATGTTACTTATAGAATCATATTCACTGTTAGATTTATTACTGGTAGCTCTGGTGCACAAGTAGTAGTTCACAGACTAGATTAGACACGCGTATTTTAGAGCACGGGAATTCTAGTAACCTCAGGGGGTACTGATCTAAGTTTTATATTCTTGTCTCAGAAATACATAGCACGCAAATCAGTGGGCGAACCTTCATATATCATTAGGGTTTCCTTCTAGGTAATAATATCTGGGCATATGGTTGATTACGAGAGTTAGTATCGCCTGTTAAATAATGAACACTGATACGCTTAGCACTTCCTAATTGAATGGTTATATGAATTATACTGGGGCAAAGAGATAGCCACTTCGTAGAAATATTAATTAGTGAATCTCTAAACAGCACTGTAACATGTAGTACTGATAAAGGGAATCTTGGGTAGTATCTGATGGGTCTGGTCCTGGTTATCTTGCGTCCATGATGTTGGGGGCTAACAACTGGTTCCGCGGCCGTCCAGGGGGTTCATATGTGTGAAGTTCTCAAATACGTGGGCAGGTCCTTCTATCCAAATCTGCCACGGAGTCTGCCGGCTCTGGGATCTCAACTCCGGAACAACACAAGGGCAGAGCTAGAAGTTAACTGCAGGGTAGTGACCACTGGTTGGTGTCTAGCTTTCAACTGATTTGACTGGGGGCGGGAGCTAGATTTATAGGCTCGGTTCTGGACCCTGTAGACAGTAGGGATCTCGAGTCTTATGGACTTATTTGAGCTCTCAATAGATATGGGGACTAGGTAAGATGGTATTTACTGTTGTGGCACATGGCTATAGGAAGCCTTTATATTTTCATATAACTGAGCCTTAGTAAGAGGTACTATTTTGGCTATACTGGAAGTATTTAGGGGAGAGAGACTGGATCTACTTTGCGAGGAGGATGGGGACAGCTGTGATAGGAGCGTCTCTCTTAGATTGTTCAATCTTCATTCTATGGTATAGCTGAGGTGCTAATTTAGTGATCAGAGTATGCAAGAAAGGTAAATGGTATATTGTGAGTTAATAGAGGTTAGTAAAGGTGTTAGTCATGCATGGTTAGTTCATTGATAGGAAGAATTCCTGTGCTACCTGGCAATGACTCGAAAGTCAAAACAGGGGCCAGGTATACCTTTGCGGGGGTGGGGGTCTCCCTCCTCGGGTGGGCAAAAAGGGGAGCTGGGCGCCCTCTCTGGGATAGTCGTCCGGCAGCTGTGGCTAGGGGCTTGCCATATCACCAGTGTTTGTAATAACCCTCTGTGTATGAGACAGATGTGGGTGTCCTTAATACCAAAACCGAAGGTGCCTTGGCTAGCTGGTTTTACTCGGCTGGTTGTTAATTGTAGGGTTTGCTGGATGTGGTGGAGACTGGGTTGCTAACTCTGCCACATTTATCTGGAAGTATGGCAATAGAAGTTAGTTACTGGCGAGGCGGCTAGCCTCGCACCGACGACCATTGGGTGCAGGGTTGTGAATGGGTTGTAAGAGAATAGATGGCATGCAAGGGGCTAGTAAAGTTCTAATGTTGTTCTGGCCTACTAAGTGAAGGTAAGCTGGATAGGAGTATATATATAAAAGGTTGGAGAGCGTTAGCAACGGACAATTCAAGGATCTTCAAGAGGTATGAGAGAGAGGCTAGGTCGGACAAGAGTAGAGAAGCGCGGGGTCTTATAATGAGAGGGGAGGAGTGCAGGGGGGCTATAGGGGAATTTGACCCTAAGGTCTCTGGGCGTGGGGGTGGCATTAGGCTGCAGTTGATATGGGAGTTTGAAAAGGCAGTAGAATACGTTAGCCAAATGCTACCGGGGAATGCAACTATGGGGTGGTATATGAGTCTGGAAAAGATAGAGTTATGTGATCAGTCCGAGGGGTTATGGATACTATTAGTTAGCCCTGGGAACTGCGTTTTCTATGAAATATATATATACCAACAACAGCGGCAGTTCGTTGTTGTTGTTGTTGTTGTTCCCCAAGCTGCCTGGCCGAACAGCCCCAAGGCTCCGAGCACGGCCAAGGCCATAACCGAGCGCCCCCACAGAACCCTCCCTGCCGACCACAACAAAGCCTGGGTGACCGAAGCCACTCCAAGGCGGGGAGCCGAGGAGGGTGCGGAAACGCCCGGGAAACCAACCACCCAGGGCCCTGTGCCCCTCAGCAATTATGAAGAGAAAGTTGAGGGGCAAGGGAAAAATGTGACGCTTTGGCTTCCAATCTTGGTAGATTGGGAGGTCAATCCACGGAAGAGACGCCGTTATTCGAGATCTAGAAAATATATAAGTAAAAGGAACAGTCAGAGTAAGCTATGGGTATGGCAGAGATCGCTCAGTTCTCACTCTGATAGACCAGCCCATCACCAGCAGCAGTTCGTAGGGGTACTTAGTTATTGTTTCGGGGTACTTATGACAGATACTGGTAAAAAGGTTATCTTATACAATCTCTGGTTGGGGTAAGAGGTGTATGACACGAAGTAAATTGGCGTAGTGTGGACTGTGGATACGAAGGAGACAAGGGGAAGACGTATGACAATTGTGGAAAAGTAAATGGAAAAAGGTGAACACAATGGCGGATAAAAATACTTAACCTAAGGATTGAATACATAGATTTATGGGGCGATGGTCTTCAGAAGCTTAGTCTGGCAAGACAAGATGTTAGGGAATGTTAATATTAATACTTAAACTAAGGATTGCATACATCGATGAACGACGACATTATAGTCGTCGTCCTAATAAGGTGATGAAACCTGGTTGATCTGTACTTGCCACAATACGACACAAGGACAGTGCCGCTATGTCGTATCAATACTGGTGGCAGTTAATATTATAGAGACACTTAGTTACTAGAGGAACAATGCAAGGGGGCGACTGAGCACGGGTTACATATATCTATACTCGTCATGGGAAATGATATACAAGGTCTAGGGACAGGCGTGGGTGTTTCAACTTCTAAGATATATAACATCTACTTCTCGGATGTAAGAACATACATAGATATAATTATGGCTGTCTGATGTGTTGGCATTGGCTCAACGTCGGGACAGGGCATGGGTGTTTTTAATATGAATGTATATTCCTGTTCATCATCTTTGTAGTTAGGAGTGTAGGACACGAGGGGGTAGTGTACATGAGGTGTGGAAAAAATGGTCAGTTTAGAAGGGGTATCTAGGTGCGGCCTGGAGCTGCTTAGGCCTGCGGGCTTGGGCCTGTCTGAATTGGCTGGCTCGGTCAGCTGGTCCTTTCGTTCTGTGGACCTTTCCTTTGGATGTTTCTGTGTGGTGTTCGTTCGTGGCTTCTGTGGTGGGCTTCTCGTTCTGGGGCATTTTACTGTAGTTTAAATAAAAAAATACAAAAAGTTTGCATTTGCTGATTTGCATTTGGGAACCGGAAATTTAACGAGATTTGCTGATTTGTGTTTGTGGAGATTATGTTCTGGGTTTGCAAATTTGAGTTTGTGGACTAGATTTTTTGTTTGTGGTGCCCAGCTCAGCATAACGTACATTACCTGGGAAAGAGAGGGCAGGGACCCGGGGTGACCCATAGCGTATTTTAAGACTGTTATTTGTCAGTAAATACTGATTTCCGACATTCAATTAAACATCCTACAAGTTCTAACCAGTCCCCTGAACCGTTTTTGATAATATTCAAGGACACTAGTGCAACGTTATGAGAAACAATTTATTAGGGAAAATAGGCACCAATAGATTCGCCATATTTTTCTCCATATAGTCCGCATGGAGGATTTTCGTTATCAACAATTGAAAAATACCCACTTCACAGACAAATACACCAAAAATCTAAGTCAAAGCGGGGGTGTGGGGGCAGCAGCCCCCACCTATAATACTAGGTTAGGTTAGGTAAAGTTGTTAGGTTAGGCTAATGTCCTTTCAAAGGGGTATAGGGTAGTAAACACTAGGATAGCCTATACCCGGTCAGAGGTAAGAAGAAGAAGAAGAAGAGTCCTGCAGTAGTCTCCTTGAATGCTACCTCCTTACTAACAGGGAGAAAGCCGATACAAAGGCGTGGCAAGAAATACTCGTCCGACCCCATAAGAAGAAGTGCAACTGTAAACAAAGTTGCAGCGTCTGAAGGTGGCAGCATGGCGTGTTTTGGCGAAGATCTTTTCGATTTTGTAGACGAAGATGATGAGAAAAAGGTTCAGGTCCTTCCAGAAGTCGAAGAACTTAGCAAAGATGAAAATGAAAGGTAAGAATTAGGCTAAAGTTTAAATGTAAATGTGCATGTAATAGGCCTAGGCCCTAGGCTATAGGCTAACGGCCCTAGCCCAATTTCAGTGATGTTTGTAGGATAGACATACTCCACAATGAAATAGTCGATGAACTCGCCAGGGGCATGCACTCCCTCAGAAGAATTACACCCCTCCCCTACACTACAATAGACAGAGCCAACATCCTAAAAGAAGACATCCTCCAAGACTTCAAGGGTGAATGGAAAGTCACCATCACTGGAACAAGATACGGAAATATCAAACCCGAATGGTCCATATGGAAACATACAAAATACAAGAATAAAACTCTAAATACAGCTACATTCCGCCTACGGACAGGACACACAAGACTAGCGGAGCACATGCACAGAATGGGACTAGAAGAAGACGAGAACTGCCCCTACTGCCTCACCCCAGAAACAGTGGAACACTATCTACTTCATTGCCATAGACATTGCAGCGCTCGCACCCACCTGAGAAGAACAGTGGCACAACACGGAGGGACCTTCATTCTACAACATATCCTAGGAGGAGATATTGACCAACAAGGCAAACATGCAATTGCCTCAGCTCTAGGAACATACATAAGAGCCACAAATAAAACTTCAGACATCTAATAACATCAACGACAAAACAACTCCCAACACACAGAAAACCTACCCCTAACCAATACAGTACGGTACCACCCATACTGGTACTGTACTGTACTGGGTATTATTCTATAATTGCACCTATACGAGCTAAACAAATTATTATTCTATTTAACAGGAAGGTACGACGAGGTAAGTGATGTGGTATAGGTGGCAATATGCGGAAATGGATTATAAGGGCATTCTGCCCCCCTCTTACCCCCTTACGAAAATCTACGGTTATTCACTCCACCCCAACTGAATTTCTACCGTTTTACCCAACCAGCGGGGGTGTGGGGGCAGCAGCCCCCACCCATAATACTAGGTTAGGTTAGCTAAGGTTGTTAGGTTAGGCTAATGTCTCTCTGAAACATTGTAAATCTGTGTCACATCTAGATTGATAGACTTTTGTCAGAGGGGGGCGGAATGCCCTTATAATCCATTTCCGCATATTGCCACCTATACCACATCACTTACCTCGTTGTACCTTCCTGTTAAATACAATAATAATTTGTTTAGCTCGTATAGGTGCAATTATAGATATTTACCCTGTACTGTACTGTACTGTACTGTACTGTACTAGACCTCTACCAACCTTACAAAACCCGAACATGACTCAACCCGACTTGACATAACGACTTACCTCCTATTAGGCCTAGACCTTAATAACCAATCCTCATCTTACCTATTTACTTACCTTCAAAACACTTTCCAGTCCTTAATGACCTTGACCTATAGTTAAAACTATGTAGGGTACAATAGGCCTACTTGTACTCACTATTTAGACATCCTATCTGTAGATCCCTTTCAACTAACAAACTTCCCTTCCCCTCAGCAAGCAACTCTATGCCTGTGCAGTAATCTGGAGATCTGAAATACTCCGAGCAAACTGCACATATAAATATCAAGAAGAAGAAGAGATGTTTGTAGGTAAGGCTAAGCCAGGAACCACTTTATCCTAGCCACTGCCTAGGCTATATACAATGGTATCCAACCTGGAGGGTTCGCGAGTATAGCCTAACTAAATAAGTTGGTCACCAATTAGCCTAGCCTATTTTGCAATATTTGAAAACAAATAGCCTAGGCCTATGGATTTTAGCCTAGCCTATAGCCTATGCTCTAAACATCGGTTTATGTTTATCACCAACCAGTGACGGGCCCCATCGATGATTATTATTGTGTTATCACTTTCATGAACGATACTTTGTTGGTGTACATGTAGGACTAGCCTACTTACCGTCGCAGATTCGTTATCAATGAAATACGAGAAACTGTAAAAAATACCTCCCTGTCGATGGCCGCGGCGCAATAGTAAACAATGGCTGTCGTTCGGGAGCTCTTACGGAAAAACTAAATAAGATGGTCACCAATTTTCCCATGGATTTTTTTATTTTTCCCTGTTAGTTTTCATCAATAGGCTAGGCCTATATAGTGTTTGGAAATAATTACAACTCTCGGCGAAACAGTTTTCCCCATAGCCTAATCCCATTATACATTATCTTAAGACACGCCACCTGATAGTGGGGAGGGCTATGAAGTACAGGGAAAATGAGGGGTTAAATGCGTAAAACGGCGATTAAAACGTATTTTAGACAAACTAGGCTCGGGTTTTAAGGTATTTCAAAGGCCTTAAACCCGAGCCAAGTTTTTGCCAAAGCTGGCTCGGATTTTTAGAGTTTGTAGACAACAAAATGACAGTAACAGGGTGCCAAAACAGAAAGTATCCAGTTCTGGATCATTTTTCTAAGCGTACAAGGATCATCATTGCGTGACGTCCGCGGGGGGCACAGCCCCCCGCTACATAACAGGGGGTCCGGGGGGCATAGCCCCCCGGCCGCCGGAGAAATGTTGTGATGTGAAGGTAAATATACGCACAATACATGCTCAAAATTTATTAACCCTCTCACATCCTGACGCGATTTTTGAGCCTATTAGGGATACTTTAAATCCTTTGTTACCGTCAGGGGTATCTATAAACCTTTAGTTTGTTTACTTCAACCTCTGCAGTTGTCTTTGAGTTAGCTGTGGGCAGAAAACTAATTTTGGAGAGGTAATTATAACAGTGAGAGTAATCTATTTCTTATTGCTAATCTGGCAACCTCTGCGAACTATGGTCGTGAGAGGGTTAAAAGGAATGAATAATATTGTAAGTAAAAGGGATGTTATGTATGTTTACTGGTGTTTAATCAGGATACTAGGGGAGCTGGCTGCCTGTACTTCAGTCTCAAAGGGATTCACTTCAGGTCCACTAATATAGGCATTGAAAACAGGTTTTTTAAATTATTCTTAGCAGTCCCTGTTTTAGTTTTGTAACTTTTGTCCAATAAAGATTTCATGTATATTTGTTGTTGTATTCCAAGAACTATTACATACTTAATTTATATCCTTTCATATGATACATGAGTTACTAAAGAGTACTGGTTAAAATACATACCGGTACCAAGTTTCAAGAATAAACTTTGATTAGAACATTTGTTTGTCTATTATTTTCCCTGGGCCGAGTAAAATACCTGGGTAGGCTATTCCCATCTCAGGTTAAGTACAATCAGTAGGAACGTAGAAACTTACTTTAATTTTCACAACTTTAAAAGACTCAAGATTCTGCTAGGCTAATTCCGAAAATATTCAATCAAGTCTCCGTTACCCCCATGAAGTCAGGTTATAGTAATGACAAGACATACCAATTATATATGTTAGTTAGCGGGTGTGTGGACTGTGGGGATAGTGGCAGCCCCCACTTTGGACACTAAGACTAAGTAAAGTTAGGTTAGGGTAAGGTAATGCAAATTATCTACTCATAACATGATAAACAATTGAACAATAAACTAGGCCTACTGTACTATATTCCTTGAAGAAATAAAAACAAACAATTGTACATAAGGCTGCGGAAAGATTCTTTAGTGATACCCAAGTCATGGCCGGGATTCCGGGAAATCTATAAATGCACTGTAGGCGTAGGCCTAGCTGCTGGTTGTACACTTATTAAATTGTACCGGTAATCTGGCTAAAAAGTTACCGGTATACAAAATGAGAACATAGAGGCAGGGTGCAGATCCCACTTTGGACACTAAGTTTGGACTTTGGTTAGGGTAAGTTATTGCAAATCTTCCACTCATAATATAAACTACAATAAAATAAGATACCAGTAGATAAGATACTACTGTAGCCTATTCTGCCTATAGCCTATACCTTGAAAACAAAAACAAACGGTAAGACTGCGAAAGTATTCTTCAGTGACAGGTCTACCCAAATCATGGCCGAAAACTCTATAAATGCACTGTAGGGTGGCAGGCTTAACCTAGGCTAGGCCTATACAGTACAGTACTGTACTGGTACAGTGTACACTCTTTATTAAATTGTGCCGGTACTTTGGCAGAAAATGTTATAAGAACATAGGCTAGCAGCAGACCTCACTTTGGACACTAAGTTAGGTTAGGTTAGGACTGTCTGTTACGTACCGTTCATAAGATCCTGTGTAGCGGCCCGCGGGAACTGTTTTTCAGATGCCTATTTACTAAGAAACATTGAACAATATCTTTAACCTAGCCTATCCTAACCAAAACCTAACCTAATCTTAAATAACTAGTATAGCCTATTAGTGGAATATTTATGAATGTAAAATGTAAAAAAAAAAAATTGTAACATTACCAAATTATTGAGATATAGGCTAGCCTATGTACAGGTTCACCCCCCCCCCCTATACAGGCTTATATCCGTACCGTTTCATAGGCTTCAGCTTATATACCGGTACCGTACCGG
The DNA here is from genome assembly GCA_032716605.1 of Paralithodes platypus. Taxonomy (NCBI): domain Eukaryota; kingdom Metazoa; phylum Arthropoda; class Malacostraca; order Decapoda; family Lithodidae; genus Paralithodes; species Paralithodes platypus. The sequence goes on from JAVRFV010000339.1 coordinate 27,575, forward strand.
GTACCTAAAAAATAAAGGTAAGGATGTAGTATTCGGGCGTAGGCTACTGCCTGCCAGGCCGTGCCTTGTTTACACTACAGTACTTGCATGTTCGCATCTATTTTGACTCGTGGGATACAATAATAGGTTGACCGTTGAGGAACTAGGCAGTAGGCTATATGAGAATTTCAACAAGCCCTGGGGAGGGGCAAGGCGGTGGTGAGGGCTCCTCAATAAATCCTATAGGCGGCCCCTATTATCCCCTATAATCCCACGGCATGACGGCAAACTGTTATTGTCATAGGCTATAGCCTAGCCAGGGTGTCGAATGACGCTGTTTTTTTGAGTGATAACACAAATGAACTTTCTGTATAATGATAAAAAATAAATAATCCTAGTAGGCGCCTAGCCTACGTATTTTTATATTATTATTTTAAAAGTTAGACATCTAAAATAGGCTTAGGCCTACTGTGTTCCAAAACTCAAGAGTAGCCTAGGCTAGGTTAGCCTAGCCTTGCCTAGCCTTCTTCTTCTTCTTCTTCTTCTTGTTGTGGAGTTGCTGTCCCCTCTCAAAGCCAGCTCACCTATGCACCGGTGACTTCTCCAGAAACAGCTAGAGCTAGATTTAAGAATTACAGTAGTTTAGAAATTATGTATTCGTAGAAAGGATAGTTAAAGACAAAGAATTGAAGTATATAGCTTAAGCAGAACTCTCCTCTCCTTATTTTACCCCCTCCTCCATCCCCCAATATCTTGTTCTCTCCTTACCTTAATTTAACTTTTCCCCTCTCTACTATTTAATCTCATTTTTCTTCCTCCCCCGCTCTGGTCCCCTTCTCCCCCCTCACCCTATTCTATTCTATTCCGTTTTCTCTTCTGCCACACCTGCTCCAGGAATATTTTCACTACCTTCATTCTTTTCCCCATTTCCCCATCTACCCCCTCTTCTGTCCCGAGACCTAACACAAATGTTACACCCTCATCCTCCTCCTCTTTCTGCTCTTCCCATTCCCTCTCCCCTACCACCCGTTTCAACTCATTTTCCAACCCATCTCTCTCCCCCCCCCCCCCATTCCACCTCCATGTTCTCCTATTTGTCTCTAATGCTCCTGCCCTAGCCTTAAACAGTAGTTCAGCTCCCCAACTTCCGTCATAGAACTCCTCTTTTCTCGGTCTCCCCTTGCTTCTATATCTTATCAGTGTACTTTTCTTCTCCATATTTCTCTTCCATTCCTGTCTTCCTACTTCCTTCACTCTCGTTCCTATCTCTTTCTCTAGTCTCCTTCCCTGACCTAGTCCTGCATTACTCCCTACATCTCTCCACTCCTCTCCCACCCTTCTTTGTTTCACTCCTATTTTTTCAGTTTTCTCTTACACTCTTTTGCCCATCTACTCTTCCCCTCCCCCCCATTCATTCACTCTTCTTGGCCACCTATTATCCTCCATCTCCTCCAACCTACTCTTGTACCTCAACTTTGCCTTCGCCACTCTTTCCTCAAACGTACTCCATCCCATCTCCCCTCTCACTGCTTCATTTGCTGTCCACCTTCTTGCTCCTAACCCCATTCTTCCTATTTTATTTTGTCCCATCTCCAGTCTATTTATTTCTCCTCCTGTACTCCCTCTCACATCCATCCCGTACATTATTCTCGGCACTTCAAAGTCCTTCCACACCTCTCTTACTATTTTATATTTTTTCTCTGGTTTTTGTCACATTCCACAGTTTCCCACTACACTGCTCCACCTTCATGATTTTCTCATTCATTGTCCTTTGTCGCCCTTCCCTCCCTATCCATACCCCTAAATACTTCACTTCCTCCCTTGTTTCTATTCTTTCCCCTCCTATCCTCATTTCTACTGCCTCTGGTCCATTTACTACTATCATACTGCTTTTCTCTACACTGAACTTCATTTCTAGGTCTCTGCCAAACCTTTCCGCCTCCTGTAACATTTCCCCCATATCTTCCTCTGTCTCTGCTATCAACACAACATCATCAGCAAACGTCAGAATTGCTAGCCTATACTGCCCTATTTTCACTCCTTGACCCTTACTCTTAATTCTCCTCACCAACTCCTCCATGCACATTGCAAAAATTAGTGGTGACAGGTTACATCCCTGCCTTAACCCTTTCCTTCTGATTCCTTTCACTGCAATATTTTTCCACACAATCTGTCTCCGCCCCTTCATACATATTCATTATCATGTTCCTTATCTTCCTACTCACTCCTAGTTTCTCCATCACTGCTTCTGCAACTCCCCTACTAATCATATGCCTTCTCCACATCCAAACACACTATAAACACACATTTCCCTTGCTTTGCCTTTTTCTCTATAATCTCATCTAATATAAATATATTGTCTGTTCCTCTTCTCCCCTTCCTAAACCCATTTTGCTCTTCACTAAGTAGGATCCTTTCTTCTACATACAGAGTCTAGTTCAGTCAGTGACAGGAGAAGGTTGTGTTAATCTGAGCTCCTGCCCGGACCACTTACCAGTGACCTTTAGTGACCATTACACCTACCTGTGTTTGGGGGCAGTGCACTCGTGTTATATAAAAGTGTTATAGCTCAGTTTTTAGCTGTTAGTTTACTTGTTTTTGTTTTTCTGTACTTAGTTTCTTGCTCCTCGCTAAGCTTATTGGGATCATGGCAGGTATGGAGTGCGAGTCTCTAACTGATCTGCATCATCTTATTCTCCAGGTAAGAGAGGATATGGTTGTGGTGAAGGAAGAGGTCTTGGCTCTAAGGGAGGTTAATGTTAAACTTCAGAGGGAAGTGGATTTGATTAAAGACGAAAATCTAGCTTTCAAGCTTAGCCAAGAGGAAATAAAGTCAAGTAAGGGGAAAAGGGAGGAAGTTGATGAAAAATTGTATTCATGGCAGGTTGTTAAAAATACGGGTGGGAAAGTCACACTCAAGAAGCAGGATAGTAGAATAGGTATGAGTGTGACAAATACATTCTCTCCTTTGCGAGACGAATGTGAGGGAAAAGATAGTCAGGATAAGGGAGGGATAACCGAAGTGCCTGCCGCCGACTCAGCTCCAACCTCTGACGCTGTGCTACCTACCACCACCACTACCACCACCACCACCACCACCACCACCACCACCACCAAGGGAGCTTCTGCCACCACCGGGGGTTCTCCAACTGCAGCTGCTGGATCCTCCCGAGGGAAAGGTAAGTCTGTGTCGATTGTGGGCGACTCCATGGTAAGACATATATGTAGTATGTAGTCGATTCCGAATCAATAAGGGAGTTTGAAAGTAATCTTGATAAAGCATGGGGAAGACAAGATTTGAAGTTTGATTATAAAACAAAAATACAGAATAGTAAAAATGTTGCGTCTGCTACCGCCGCCGCCAACACCGTGAACGACCGCAGCAGTGCAAGCACTGGTACTGAGCTGGATACAGTTAGGGCTACCCGCACTAAACTTAGGAAGGTTGTGTGTCTGCCTGGCCATGGAGTTGGGAGGGTTTTAGAGAAGATGGACCACATCTTGGAAGATAGTGGAGATACCCCATTATCTGTCTCAGTGCCGGGAGTAACGATGTTGGTAAGGGTAGAAGTGAGGAACTGCTGCAGCAGTATCGGGATGTGTTAGATAAAGTTAGGATGAAGGGAGGGATCCCTGTAGTACATTGTATCCTACCCAGAAGAGGAGTTCCCAAGGAATGGACATCCAGGGCGATTGGTGTCAATTGCCGTTTGGAGAAATATTGCAAAGAAAAGCAATACCATTCATTGATAACTGGGATAGTTTCTATGGGAGAGATGGGATGTACGCAAGGGATGGGGTTCATCTTTCACGGTTAGGGGTTTCTACATTAGCTAGTTCTTTAGATAGGGTGGTTGTGGGGTTTTGAACAGAAATATTGAGAGTGTAAATGAGAGGTTAAATGGAACAATTTTAGCGTCAGGCGAAAGCGATAAGGATATTCAGTCTCATGCTAAAAATTATGACTATAATGCAAATGATAGTAGTGATGGTGCAACGGAAGATGGCAATGTCGCTAAAAACAAAGGTAAATTAGGTATAAAGAAAAGAAGTAAATTGAGAGTATATTACACAAACTGTAGGAGTCTATGTAACAAAATGAACGAACTTAGAGCCCTTGTTAGCAAAGAAAATATAGACATAATAGCGCTAACTGAAACGTGGATTAACCCTCCAGCCCCGGCTACGCATTACATAAATATTCCCCAAAACCCGGGTGTTTTGGCCGAAAAACGTCTAGGCTAGGCTACCGTATATTTGTTATTCTGACTACTTCCCGCATTCCCACGCATCCCCAAGCGTAGCTGTGTTATTTACCTGTAGAATGGCGTTAAGTAGAGCTCTCTAAGTCAACTGGTTGAGTTGTGATGATGATTTCATTGGAGATAACTTTATGGCAAAAACAGCCACTTTACACTACTTTTCGATACTTAACAACAACATACAGGCACACACGAACAAGCGACGCTCTCCTTCTTGTGGCCGGAGATGCGGGGCGTCGGTCCAGCCGGCTGTTGTTTACATGCGTCGGACCGCCGCTTCGCACACCAAGCTCACAGGCTTTGACCTCATGGGTGTTTAAGAGCCCTTCCGGGTAGCTCGTGTATGCTTTTTTATGGGCGTTCAAGAGCCCTTCCGGGAACAGAGGGTTAATACAGAAACCAGGCATTTTTTAGCAGAATTTGATATACCAGGATATAGTTTGTTTAAATATGACCGAACAAGTAAGAGGGGTGGCGGTATAGCAGTGTTTGTCAGGAGTACATTAAAAAGCTGTATTAAATCAGGTATTAGACTAAATAACGATAATGAAAGTGTTTGGGTAGAGGTTAACGAAGGTAGTGAGACCATAGTTATTGGAGTTATGTATAGACCGCCAAATATGAGTAGAAATGACGGAACGTCATTATGGGAGGAAATTAAAATGGCATCAAGGTTTAGCAATGTGTGCATTATGGGGGATTTTAATTTTCCGAATATAGATTGGCAGCATCAAATAGGAGACTCTGATTCTGAGGAGTTTATAGAGGTAGTACAAGATAGTTTTTTATTTCAATTCATAGATACGCCGACTAGAGGTAATAATATTCTCGATTTAGTTTTCAGTAACAATGAACATATGGTAAATAATGTAGAGATAGGGGACCACCTAGGAAATAGTGACCACAATTCTGTGTATTTTAATATACAATGGAAAGGTAATACCAGAGAGAAAACAACATTAATACCTGACTTTAGAAAAGCCAATTATGGTGGGTTATTAGCGGACCCTATGGTCAAAAAATTAAGTCGATCCAGGTGTCCAAATGAGTGTACCCCTTCTCAGGCACCTGTCATCTTAAGTCAGGAAGAGACGTCAACCTTGGTAGATACATACGATAATTTTATCAAGTCAGTATTCAATGCACAAAATAAATACATCCCCAAAAGAAAATTTAGATCAACACAGAACCAACCCAAATGGATGAATAATAGACTATTAGATCTTCTAGGACAAAAGAGAGGAATATATAGAAAAATTAGAAAAGGCGAAATTCACCTACTTGCTTACTATCAGAATCTATCAAGACAGGTAAAAAAGGATATTAGGAAAGAAAAAAGAAATTATGAAATTAAGGTTGCCAATGACTCAAAAAATAATCCTAAAGCTTTTTACCAACTATATAAATCCAAGGTTAGAGATGTAATTGGTCCCCTTAAAACTTCGATAGGAGAAATGACAGAAAATGATTTAGAAATGTGCAGTACATTAAATAGTCAATTTCTTTCCGTTTTCACTAATGAAAATTTGGCACAGTTTCCAGAAGTCCGTAAGGTATATAGCGATAGTATAGAAAATAGGTTAAGTACGGTTACTATAAGTAGAAATGATGTGCTTAAGGAAATTGACAGACTGAAACCTCATAAATCGCCTGGTCCTGATGAGGTATATGCTAGAGTATTAAAAGAATGTAGGGATGAGTTAAGTTACCCATTAACATTTTTATTTAACAAGTCATTGGAGACAGGTATAGTTCCAGAAGCTTGGAAGCTTGCAAACGTAGTTCCGATCTTCAAAAAAGGTGACAAATCAATAGCATCCAATTACCGTCCCATTAGTCTTACATCAATCATAGGAAAGCTACTAGAGTCAATTATTGCTAGTAAAATTAGAAACCACTTAGATACATTTAATTTAATAAATTCTTCTCAGCATGGATTCACTCAGGGACGTTCTTGCCTTGCTAATTTGCTTAGTTTTTTCTCAGAGGTATATGAAGCAGTAGATAATGACAAGTCATATGATATAATATATTTAGATTTCAGTAAAGCTTTCGACAGAGTCCCCCATGAGAGATTGATGAGAAAGGTTGAGGCGCATGGAATAGGTGGGGCGTTGTTGGGATGGATTAGGTCATGGCTAATTGGTAGGAAGCAGAGAGTCAGTATAAATGGTACGAAGTCAGAATGGGGAGCAGTCAAAAGTGTTGTCCCCCAGGGATCTGTATTAGGTCCTCTGTTGTTTGTTATATACATAAATGACCTTGATTTAGGTATAACTAGTAGGATAAGTAAATTTGCAGACGATACCAAAATGGGGAGAACAATTGATTCAGATAGAGATATAGAGTGCCTCCAAAGGGATCTAGATACCTTACACAAATGGTCAGTAAATTGGCAGATGAAGTTTAACATTGACAAATGCAAGGTATTAAAGATAGGGAAGATGCATACAAATGTTAAATATAAACTAGCTAATGTGGAATTAGAAAACTCGAATTGTGAGAAAGATCTAGGTGTGTTTGTTAGCAATGATTTGAAGCCTAGACAACAGTGTATAAGCGTTCGAAACAAGGCAAACAGGATTCTCGGGTTCATCTCAAGGAGTGTGAGTAACAGAACTGCTGATGTTATCTTAAAACTTTACTTGTCATTAGTGAGACCCCATATGGATTATGCTGTTCAATTTTGGTGTCCTTATTACAGAATGGACATAGATTCATTGGAGAGAGTACAACGTAGAATGACAAAAATGATCCATAATATTAGAAATCTTCCGTATAAAGAAAGGTTGAAGAAATTACGCTTACATTCGTTAGAGAGACGCAGAGTTAGAGGGGATATGATAGAGGTGTTCAAGTGGGATTAACAAAGGGGACATGACAAATGTACTAAAGCTCAGTGATAGCGAAAGAACTCGTACCAATGGTTTCAAATTAGATAAATTTCGTTTCAGAAAAGATATAGGCAAATATTGGTTTGGTAACAGAGTTGTAGATGGGTGGAATGGACTACCAAGTGCTATAGTGGGATTAAAAACAATAGGGAGCTTTAAGATAAAATTGGATAAGCATATGGACGAGAAGGGTTGGGTGTGAAGGGGGATCAGCAGGGTTGGGCCAATCAGCGCTCTGCAGACCCCCGTAATCCTGCGTTAATCTCTAACCGTTTTGGTAAGATGATCCTCAGGGTATTAGAGTGTTGAGCCTATAATTGGGCTTTGTAATTGGGGTTGTGTGGGACAGGGATCTGCCTTGCTTAGGCCAATCGGCTTTCTGCAGACTCCCATTTTCTTATGTTCTTATACTCTCCTACCCTCTCCTTTAGTATCCCATAAAATATCTTATTTATTATGTTTATTACCGTTATTGGTCTATAACTCCCCATTTCGTGCACATTTTTTGCTCCTCCTTTGTAAATCAATGTGACCCTTTCTTCTTTCCATCTTGCTGGTATTTCTTCCTCCTCCCATATTTTATCAAATAGCTTCTTCAACATCCTAACTATCATCTCCCCTCCTTCAATATACATCTCTGCTGTTATCCCATCCGGCCCTGCCGCTTTGTTTCTCTTCAGCTTCTTCACACTCCTCCTAATCTCCTCCTCACTCACCATCGCATTCATATTTTCATCTATTTCTTCCTCATTTAGTTCAATATTCCATTGCTCTACTCTTATTTGGTCATTTACCCCTCCCACTTCCTCCCAGTATCTTTTTATTTCCTCTCCAATTTTATTTACATCCCTAACTTTTTCCCCACCTACATTCAGCTCCACTACTACCTTTTCCCTCCTTTTTTCTCTTTTTAGCCATCTATACCACTCAGCTTTTCCTTTGTCCCCCTTCTCTTTTATCCTGTCAATTTATTTCTGTTCATGCTTCTCTATTGCTCCTCTTATTAATTTTTTTGTGTTTTTCCTTTCCCTCTCGTATTCTTCCCTTGCTATTCGAATTTCCTCCTCACTTATATTTTCCCCTCTCTTTTTCCCCTTCTCCAACTCTTTCCTAATCCTATTCCTCTCTTTCCTCTTCTTCCTCGCCTCCTTAATGTCTGTATTCCACCACCCTTTCATTCCTCTACCTTTCCTCCCTATTTTCTCCTTATCTAACACTCTCTCTGCTACCTTATTTATTTTCCTCTCTATCCTCTTATCAATTTGCATTGCACTCCCTCCCCCCACTTCATCTATATCCATATTCCCTATTTCCTCCCTAAACCTCCCCCACTCCGCCTCCTTCATTTTCCATCTTTCTGGCTTACTAGCCTCTACACTTCTCTATCTTCTCCTTGTGAGACTTTATGCTGTATCTTAGTTTCAGCAGGTTATGGTCACTGTTTATTTCAAAGTTTCTTTCTTCATCTACTACCATTTCTATCACTCTCTCTCCTGCTTTCCTGTTCACTAATATATAATCAATAGCTGACCTCCTCCCTTCTCTTCCTCTCCATGTTACTTTCCCCTCCGCCTCTACCATATTCAAATTTTCTAACTGCTCATCCTCACATAGGTCTAACAATAACTTCCCATTTCTATTGATTTGTTCCCCTAAGATTCCTGTGTGAGCATTCATATCCCCCATTATTATGATTTCATCTTCGTTTCCTCTCATCACAGCCCTTATTACTTCGTATTTTCTCCGATTTTCCTCCCTCTCTCTCAGCCCTCCCTCTACCGTCATATAGCATATAATCAGCATAAAATTAGCTCTTTTCATTTCCCCTTTCCCTTCCACCCTCACTACTAGTATGTCCTCCTGGTCTTCCCCTTCCCCCAAGTTCACCTGTTCAACTTCCCATTTTTCTTTTTCTACCACCACTGCGACTCCTCCACCCTTTTCTTTGTTTTCTCTCTTCCTTTCCCTATTACTTCATACTTCTCCCCTCCCCATTCTATCTTCCCCTTCAATTTTGTTTCTACTATTCCACAAATATTCAACCTTCCTTCCTCTGCTTCTCTCTCTATTTCCTCCATCATTCCCGGCCTCCATCCATTAACATTCACACACCCAATTATTATTTCCCCCATATCCTCTCCATGGAATTCTTGTTTCTTTTTCCTCTTCCTCCTACATTCCTTTCTTCCCCCCCTTCCTTTCCTCTTCTACTCCCCCTGGCTCCTTATTTGTTTCCTTTACTTCTCCACTCCCATTTTTTACCCTATTCTTCGCACTACTGTCTATAATCTCCTTTCTTCCAAGACTATCCCCCCCTATCTCCCTCTTTTTTCCTCTACCCTTTCCCCCCTGTATTGAATCTCCTGCTCCTTCATTTTCCATCCCTTCTCCTCCCTCTGCCCCTACTTCCTCCTCCCTTTCCTCTCCCTTGTTCGTTGATAGTCAATCTACTTTGTTCTTCTCCCGTGCCGACCACCTCTCTTCTCGTCTAACAATCTCCTCTATCCTCTCTGCTATATGTCTTTCCTCCTCCCTTTTTAGGTGCCACCCATCTTCAAAACTCCAAGAATCCACCTCTCTGTCCAACTCTAGGAAACTAAATCCTTTAATCCCCTTTTCCTTTAGCACAGAGTTCATGCACTTTGTAAGCTCCTTAATCTCATCATTTGTCGCAATCCTTACCTTCTCATAACTCCAGCTCTCTTTGGGCCTCCTCAGGATTCCCACCATTACTATGTTCACTCTCTTTTCTTTCTTTCTTATTTCCCTTAATCCTTTTTCAATCTCTGCCATTGTTCCCCTCACTCCTTGCATCTCCAGACCATTTTCCCCTCCCTGTATTACTAAGGTTCCTTCCCCCCCCCCCCTCAAAATTTATGTTTCTTGCCTGCTTCATTACCTCCCATATTCCTGCCCTTCTTAGGCAAATTACTTCCCTTTCCGAGTTATATAAAAACCTTCCCATATTCCTGAAGGTGCTATCTCCACATATCACTGTTTTCTTCAGCCTTCTTTCCCTCTTATTATTCCAGCTTCCTCCTATTTTATTTGTCCCCCTCACCGCACTCGTTTCTACTGTCCTCTCCCTTGTTTCCGCCTCCCTTTCGCTCCTACTCTTCCCTTTTTCGCTTACAAAAAAAAAAAAAAAAAAAAGGAATGTTGGTCTAGGCTAAGTTTAATATACACTTCCCAGGTCATTTTAACAGTTCTATTGCTTCTATATATCATATAATACACCATAGAGTAAGTTTTTAATAACTAGAAAAAAAGGTCATCTTCTAAATAATTACCATAATTGAGGACCTTCGCCGTTTCCGGGTTAAGAGTGGGCTCTGAGTCTTAGCCTACCAGAACCAGATTCCCAGCTGCCTAGCTAACCTTATTTTTTACTGTCTTTAACCTCAAATCTTCCTTGATCTTCATTAGCCTATCGATACATTATACATAGCCCCACTAGTGGGGGCAGTCCTAAAATTGTTGGATAATGGGTTATCCTAAGCCTAATACGCCTAGCCTCAGCCTAGGCTACTCATTTCTGCTTCAAATCATCATTATCATCATAGGCCTAGGCTAATACAAGTAGGCCTAGGCCTATACAACACTAGGCCTAGGCTTATCTGAAAAAATAATATGCTTGGCTACTTACAAAATCGCTGTTTGGTGCTTGCTAGAAGTCAGGTTTATCCAAAGTATCACCTTGAACTTATACCTTATATATAATGAGTTCCCCAAGATTAATATGCACAATTTTAGAATGTGTAGGGCACTCGCAATTCACATGAAGTCAATGTTATATTCCAGCCCCTTAATTCACTCTATTTTCCACAAATATATCGGTAAATAACAGCTAAACACATTTCCAAGTGTTCCACAGTTGATTGGCGGCAAGCTAATTTGACGTCATCATTGGATTATTTTCGGAAACACCACAATGGAAAACATAGCTAATATTGGTTCGTTGTTTTCCATTCATCCAACCACATATATACCCCTGAAAAAACAATAATTCATCATAAAATCGTACTAATTTATAGCTTACCTTATGCCTCAAGGTCTTGCGCTCTTTGTCAAACACATAAAATTGATATTCATTCACTATTTTTGAGAAATTAGAGACCCCATAAAATTAATACATACGAACAAATATCGTTAACTGGGATCATTTTTCATCAGAAAACTAGCATTCAAACTTAAATTAATATTTTACATTATTCATTTCAGTGAAATTCAGTCAATATATTAAACACATGGAGTAGTTTAGTTAATATATACATAGTTTTAGATAAATACCTATTATTATCCTTTAATCTACATATTATTGAGCATTCGAGTGCCAATAAAATTACGGTAGTTGTGTTCGTCTTGACTCAGCCTTCGGCGCAATATAACATCGGAGTGTAGGGGTACATTGGTTGTTTGTTTGTTTGTTTGTTTTAGCGGACTCTCCCATCCAGGAGTTCGTTCTATGAACGATGGCTGTTTCCTTATTGTAATTTATATTTGTTATATTGGTGCTAAAGTCAGTCACCTCATCCGAACCGAACAAATTGTGTTTTCACAGTGTAAACAAATAGCTCGCATGACTCGAGCTCTGGATTTATCCGTTTATATTTACATTAGTAGCTGCATTTGGACTTCAATACAGGTGATATATAATAGTTCTAAGATCATAGCCAATGTAGAGCAAAGCAAGGTATATTCCTGCGAAACGGCATGCATTATATCTCAAGAACTGGGCAGTGTTATAGCATATTTGTTGTTTGTACATATATATGTATTATGTATGTTGCTTCGTAGTATACTATAAATGGAAAATATACTTGGTAAATGAATAATTAGAGGGCATCTGTGGACTCACTTTTACAATTTCCCAGCTCAGCTGGTGGGCGACGAGTGGAGGTGAGTCGAGTTGTATACTGATATTCTATTGGTCAATAAACTGGGTGTGACGTCACGAGCGATGATGGTATATGAATGGTTGTTGTGGGAGTACGTCACTGTCTAGACGGTGACGTCACAAATTCTCGCAACATTTTAACGGGTGTAGAAATACACGTCAGTCCATATAATGAGCCTCTTTTGTTTCTCAATCCCTCTACGACGTCACATTGATTCATTTATTATCCTTGGTGTTTATAATCTCTCGGATTCGGGCCAGTCGGCCATATTTGAAATGGTGGAACTGTTGTTCAATGAATAGTGAAGTGTTTTTGCTTTATGAAAACACCTACAACATCTTCTATTTAACGGGATTACCAACGGAGCTTCCAGCGGCATTGTGTTAATTTGGCTGCAGACCATTATTGTCCAGTACACCAAGGGTAAGGGTTTTATACCGTCGTTATTTGGGTCCAAGCCTAGGCTACGATTACCACAAAATCTTTAATGAATATCCTCAATACAGACTTATTTCCTTCACTCAGTTTCAGTTTCTATGGAGCTCGTCCTGGAATCTTTACGACTCTGAACCTCACGATTCTATACAGGACTGGCCATTTGTATCGGCACTAGCTCAGAGAAGAGTGTTGAGAGGGGAGAAGGGGTGTTGGAGAGAGAGGAAGCTGTTGGAGTGGCTTTGTTATGTGTGTTTAGTCTGTCACTTACCTCGTCAATAATAACCCATATAGGTGGAGAGGCCCTGAATTATATCAAAGAAAAAGTGATGTTGAAACATTATCTGCAATTTAGCCATGTTGATTAACTCTTAGCCCACTTAACCCCTTCAGACTCATATGACGCAGAGGTTGGCAGATTAGCAATAAGAAATAGAGTTCTCTCACTCTTATAATTACCTCTTTTGGCGACCGTCAATCTTTTATGAATTAAATACCAAACCAGCGGGGGTGTGGGGGCGGCAGCCCCCACCTAATATACTAGGTTAGGTTAGGTAAGGTTGTTGGGTTACGCTAATATTACCCCTTATTTTCGTCTTTTACCCCTCAATTTCCCTGTACTTCATAGCCCTCCCCACTATCGGGGGCCGTATCTTAAGATCGTAATTGTTTAATCGAAGTCCTCTTTTTCTAGTTATTAAAAACGTATTCTATGGTGTATTATATGATATATAGAAGCAATAGAACTGTTCAAATTACCTGGTAAGTGTATATTAAACAAAATACAAAACTTTGAATAATGAGGTAAGAGATAGGCTATGTGTTTTTTATCACTTTTCAACCCAAGACCAGTGGGGGTCTGGGGGCAGCAGCCCCCAGGATGCCCAGGTTACCTTAGGTTAGGTTAGGTTAGGTTAGGTTAGGTTAGGTTAATGACCAGCTATGTAAATACAGTAGTGAACATTTGGTTCAGTCTGTGCTCAAAAATCCATTTTCTTTAGGAGGAGGCCATACACTAAACAATTACCGTGATGTTGAAACATTATCTGCAATTTAGCCATGTTGATTAACTCTTAGCCCAGTTAACCCCTTCAGACTCAAATGATGCAGAGGTTGGCAGATTAGCCATAAGAAATAGAGTTCTCTCACTCTTATAATTAACTCTTTTGCCGACCGTCAATCTTTTATGAATTAGGCTAAATACCAAACCAGCGGGGGTGTGGGGGCGGCAGCCCCCACCTAATATACATATAAACAATTATACACTAAACAATTACCTAACTAGGTAAGGTTGTTAGGTTACGCTAATATTACCCCTTATTTTCGTCTTTTACCCCTCAATTTCCCTGTACTTCATAACCATCCCCACTATCGGGGGCCGTATCTTAAGATTGTTGGATAATGGGGACAACTTTTTTTCCGGAGATTCTAATTAATGACAACCACTGTATAATGATGAAAACTAGCTAAAACCCCCCAAAAAAAACCTCACGAAATAAAAGTTGGCCAGGTTCCTGGATATGTTCCTTAATTTGCATGAACAAATTGTAATAGGCCTATAGAAACCTAATAAATCATATAAATAACAAATCCACAAAAATACAATCATTGAAAATAGCTGTGGTCCGTCTCCTTAACCTGACAAGCGCGAAATAGACCTAGGGGCTAGGGTAGTTATTTGTGCATTTCTAGCCTTGGATTCTGACAGAATTCGTTATATTTACAATATAGAGCATTATTTGTTTTCGGTATGCTTTTATTTTACATATATGATTTATATATATGAACCTTCAAGAGTGCTAAAATAAGTGGGAAAAGCATTTGGGTGGTGAAAAACGAAGATATTGGCCACCCGGTCATAATCTCAGGCGAGAGAGAGCCACAGGCAACCCTCCTCTCTCGCTGTCTGTGAGGTAACTGAGACGAGCGGGGCGGTGTGGGCCAGTGTCTGGGTGTTACATAACGATCTTTTCTGCAACCCACTTGTGCTACATTATCGCGGGAGAGAAAAATAACCGATAAATGATGATAATAAGAGGAAAAATAGGTGATAATTGAGGAGGGGAGGGAGGGGGGAATAAGGAGGGGAGGGGGGTGGGTGAGATTTACATGGATGAGTACTGGAGGGGAATTATCTCACCTAGAGACAAATTCCTTTGTTTTGATAGGCCCTTTTTTTTTTTGGAAGGCTTTTTTTATGGTCTTGCTTCCGTGAGGCCTATCGCGTTCCCTATAGGAAGCCTTCCGTGAGGCCTATCGCGCTTGCCGGGTTAATATTGACCGAAAAAACGCCCATTCTAATAAATCTCAGAGCTCTTTCGGACAGTCACAGTTTACAAACGCCTTCTTTATGCAGTGTAATCAATATTTACCCCCTGCTGGCAACATAGATGACGATTTCAATAATTCATGGGGGGGTGAGGGGGGGCAAAGCCCCCCTCAACCCATCGTGTATCCAACATTGGCATTATAACTAAGACCATGAATAGGGCCTACACTCATTTCTCAAAATCTGGAGGAAAAAACATAACAAATAAGGGTGCGAGCCTATCTATCTATCTATTGCCAGACGCCTTACTCCCCTTAATGGGGGTGGCCATACACAAAATGCCCCCAAGTGAACCTATCCCCTGTAAGAGGGACAACCCATGCCAGTTTACTGAAGGACTTACAGGATTAACCACTCAATTTAGGGTCCGTCTGACTCCGAGGCATTTTATGTATTTGTTAGCACTATTTTTCTACAGTGGTGTGTGGCTAATCCATCCACTAACCTGCTTCACCCTAAGATAGCAGTACTGATTTGTATACGGTTTACTCCCCTAGACAGGTTGCCGACCAAGGCTGACGAGTCCCATCCACCCGGATTTTTATAAGGTTATCTCCCCTAGATGGGTTGCCGACCAAGGCTAACGAGTCCCATCCACCCGAGCCTATTCCCTATAATTACCAATATATCACTTCATCTTGGGACGATACCGCTCTCGCAAATTAACCTTACCGTTCACGAGGCAAATACGGGGGTGGGGGATACTAATTAGTATTGATAAATAGAAACGGTTTGAATATCAAGACGCAAATTACACAGTGCACTAATGACATTATAATACACGTTACATACACATACATACATAACATTTTAAGACTGAGTGTTCCACACATAAGTGCAGTTTCAGTCTCTTGTCCTAATGGCGGCATTCCAGGCAACCCTGTTAAGGGCTGCTTCACTTGTCAAGTTCTTGGATTTGAGATCGGCGCGTATAGTCCGATCCCAGGTCTTCCTCGGTCCACCCCTTGGTGCAGCTCCCTCCACAATCACAGACCTGCATTTTTTCACCCAATTTTGTTCATCCATTCTCTCCACATGTCCATACCATCCCAGTCTACTTGTACGCATCACCTCGCTAATACACTTTATACCTAAACGTCTCCTCAGCTCAACATTTGTTATTCTATCCTGTAGCCTGGCCCCACACATCCATCTCACCATTCTCATCTCATTACGCTCCATTCTGTTGACATCCTCTACTTTAACGGCCCATGTTTCTGAGGCATACGTCATTGCACTTCTAACACATGAGGCATACACCTTTCCCTTCAGGGGAAGAGGCATTCTTTTCATGGTCAGGATTGGCATCAATTCTCTGAACTTCCCCCAGCCACACCTAATTCTAGCAACAGTGGCAGCCTCGGCCCCACCACCGGCAGAGATGGTATCTCCTAGGTAACAAAACTTGTTCACCAGCTCCAAAGACTCATTTCCAAAATTCACAGCCACAGGATCATCACTTAACACAAGCTCGCCTTTGCACACTACGCACTCAAATTTCTCTATTTCTGACTTATCCTTCGGCAGGGGCCCCTTTATTCTACTACAGCGCTTACTCCCATGGTGTACCCAACATCGACAGATGCTACATTGAATTGAGTTAACGCCCACTCCCATTCCACACACTGCACATGGGTATGCACCGCTCTTTTCCACATTGCCTCGTCTCAAACTACAATGCATAACCTTGGTTTTGTTAATATTGACTCTTAAACCCTTGCTCGCCATGCCCTCTCTCCACTCTCTGAATTTGGCCTCAGCATCCTGCATACTGTCAGCTATTAGGACTAAATCGTCTGCATAAAACAGTTCCAACGGGAGTCCGCCTCTAAAAACTCTAGACAGCGCCTCCAAGACCATAATAAAGAGGAGGGGGCTTAACACTGAACCCTGATGGACTCCAACACGGACTGCGAACTCATCACTCAGTACACTTCACCCTCACCGAACTTCGCGAATCCTCATACATCTTCATTATCACACGCACCAGCCACTCTTCCACACCAAGTTTCCTCATAGCCCACTGTACAACATCTCTAGGTACCCTATCAAAGGCCTTCTCCAGGTCCACAAACACAAAGTAAAGATCCCTGCCTTTTAGTAGGTATCTTTCCTGTATCTGCCTGACTATGAAGATAGCATCGGTTGTACCACGTCCTGGCATAAAACCAAACTGCATATCATCAATAGAGATGCTTTGCCTGATCAAACCCTCAAGGACTCTCTCACAGACCTTCATGATTTGGTCAAGCATTTTCAGGCCCCTATAATTTCCTCTATCTAGCGCATCCCCTTTTCCTTTGTATATATTTACTATTACACTTTTGAGCCAATCCTCTGGGATTTTCTCATCTTTAATAATGGTGTTTATCAACTCAGTGACTAAGTTTACACCAATCTCCCCTGAGGCTTTTATCATCTCAGCGACAATGTCGGAGCAACCTGGAGCTTTACCGTCCTTCATTTTATTGATTGCGTCGCTCACTACAGCTGGTGCTATCAAAGGAGGGGGCCCAGATATTGGTTTTTCGATACTAAGCTGTTCCTTATCCCATTCAAACTCTACATTTAGCAATCGTTCATAGTGTACCTTCCATGCTTCTCTGATTTCATTTTCTGCATACACAATCTTCCCACGTTGTGTGAAACATATACACCGCTGATGTTAAATTAACCGGGTGTAAAAATAAGCGGGTGTAATGACGACATGTTGGCCGAGGGCTGGAATGACGTCATCGCTGAGGCCCGCCTTGGCTGATGACGTCACGATAATCAACAACCAATCACAAGCAAGGATACACAACGTCTTGGCTTGGTTAATCAAGATGGCTATATTCTAGTTAATCTCCGTGTTTCAACCCCTCTCTTTCCCTGATATATTTCATACCCTCCCCAGCTATCGGGGTTTACTATTGTTGAGGTAAGTGAAGAAAATAACTAAGAGATATGAGGATATAAATAAGGATCCTTAGTTAATGGGCAAACAAAATACAGTGACTACCGCTACATAGGATCTTACCCAAAGCAACTATCGTTTGATGAGTTTAATGTAGAAATAGAATGGCAGGTTTAGCGGGGCTCCCGGCTGCCCCGGGACAGTCACAGGCTCGCAGCCAATTTCAGTATCAATATTTTTTCAGATGTTAGGTTCGGGATCACAAAGAAAATGGGCGAATTTTGGCACACTGGACAGTAACCTCATTTAGAAATTTGGCTCAGGTTTCCCGAAATTGCAAAGCCATAAAACCCGAGCCAAGTTTTGGCATAACTTGGCTCGGATTTTGCGAGTTTTAAGAGTAAACAAATTACAGTAGCCTAACCTAATTTAGAATTTTGGCTCATGTTTCCCTAAATTGCAAACCCCAAAAAGCATAATTTTGAAAAACCCGAGCCAATTTTTGGCAAAACTTGGATCGGATTTTGAGAATCGAAAAAGACTAACTAAATGTCGGAAATCGGCTCATGATTTCCCTAATTGCAAAGCCATATAGGCTAACCAGATTTATCGAAAACGTAGCACTTATTTAAATCATAAATATCCAGTAACATAGACCTAGTACATTGGATACAAGCCTAATCCACACCTAACGCCTACAATGTGTCCGTAGTACCTAGTAGGCCTACGTGGGATACAACATGGCGGTTGGGCCGCCGCCCATTTAGTAGCCTACCGGTATTCGGTCGTATCTGTAAAGAATGCGGGTCACTTCGAGCGAATTCCTGATCGAGCGGATGCACAACCTAACCTAACCTAACTTAACTTAACTTAACTTAACTTAACTTTAACTTTAACTTTAACCTAACCTAACCTAACCTAACCTAACCTAACCTAACCTAACTTAACTTAACTTAACTTAACTTAACTTAACTTAACTTAACTTAACTTAACTTACCTAACTTAACCTAACTTAACCTAAATGCGCCTCCGCTCGAATATGAATTCGCTCGAAGTGTCCAGATACCTCTGTAAATACTATCGCAACTACGAATCTTGTTTCCGAGACCTAGTATATCGTGACGTGATGCGCAAAGCTGTGGAAATGAACACCTGTAGTTTCGACAGAGATGGGCAGGTGGAGTTAGTGTTGACTAAAAAGCTGATGGACAGACCTCGGGAGACAGGTGAAAATGGCGTGTGTACGAATCGGTGCCGTCTATAGGAAGGTATTGACAACCATGTTACGACAAAATTCCATTTTAGTACCATATATTTTTATTAGGTTTTACCGAGGCTTAAAACACATTTTCATATTATGTTTAGAGCATATAAAATCCATATTTGTTTTCAAATATTGCAAAATAATTGGTGACCAACTTATTTAGTTACAGTATACTGCTCTTACCCTCAAGCTTTCAGTCGAACGTCACTACACCTAGGTTAGCGGTCTTTTTATGAATCATGAACCATAGCATGAACCAATCACAGCCTTCCATCAAATTATCAACCAATCACACAGTCTTTCAGTCGTCACGCCCCTCGCCGGCCCGGGCGGGCTCAGTTTGAAGATGGAACCCTAACATGGAGGTCGTGGTGTTATGTGCTACGAGTTTTTCAGGTAATTTGTTGTACTTTGGTATTTTTATTTACCGGATCAGTCTGAAGATGGTTTTTTCTTTGATATACAGTGTTGTTTAATACCAAGGACTGTCGCATTTTACTATTTTCCCATTAGCCTATCCATCAATCTTAAGACACGGCCCCCGATAGTGGGGAGGGCTATGAAGATCAGGGAAATTGCGGGGTAAAAGCCGTAAGTAAAGGGGTAATATTGGAAGAACTCTGAAAATACAATATTGAAAAGTAACAAAACCTGAAAATAGAAAAACCCGAGCCAAGTTTTGACCAAACTTGGGGAAAAACTCAATTTTTCTGTCACCAATTTTCCCATGGATTTTTCCCTGTTAGCCTAGTTTTCATCAATATATAGTGTTTGGAAATAATTACAACCCTCGGAGAAACCGTTTTCCCTATTATACAACGATCTTAAGACACGCCGCCCGATAGTGGGGAGGGTTATGAAGTTCAGGGAAAATGAGAGGTTAAAAGCGTAACAAAGATATTAGCCTAACCTAACAACCTTACCTAACCTATCCTAGTATTATGGGTGGGGGCTGCCACCCCCACACCCCCGCTAATTGGGTAACAGTGCAAAAAGCACAGTATTATGGGACATAGCCTACCCTACTCCGCCACCGAGTGGCAGTGGGAGGGCCGAGAGGTTCACAACAATAACATGAGTGCGGCGGCGGACGCAGTGTTGCCATATTCTAAATGCAGAATTATCGTATTGTGACCACAAAATTATGGAATTTGCACCAAAATTATCGTACACACTAATATATATACTGTATATATATATACCGTATATATAATTATATATGGTCAATATACAGGAGACGCAATAATATAGGTAGCAAATTTCTAATGGTAGTTTTGGGTTCCTATCATCATATGCTTCATTTCTATATACTTTTTATCCCCGGGGAAAAACAAAAACAAATCTTGTTTTTTTTTGTTTTTTTATTGGATTTGGTTTTTAACCTAACCTAAATGTATTTGGGGGCTATTAGGGTAGGTTAGGTTAGGTTTTTTGGTTAGGTGACCAAAACAAAAATCCCAAGAAAAAAAATGAAAAATCCCAGGATTTTTTTTGTTTTTCTCCTGGGGATAAAAGGTATATAGAAATGATATATATGATGATAGGAACCCAAAACTACCATTAGAAATGTGCTACCTATATTGTTGCGTCTCCTGTATATTAACCATATATATATATACAGGTATATAGGGAATGTTTGTTCTAAATGGCGTGTGTACGAATCGGTGCCGTCTATAAGGAAGACATTGACAACCATGTTACGAATAAATTCCATTTTAGTACCATATATTTTTATTAGGTTTTGCCGAGGGTTGAAACTAATTTTAATATGATGCTTAGAGTATATAGATTCCATATCTGTCTTCAAATATGTCAAAATAATTGGTGACAAATAAATGGAGTTATACTAAACTTGGCTCGGGTTTTTTCAATTTTTCAGAGTCCAAAATCACAGTAGGCTCATTTCGAAAGTTGGCTCGGTTTTCTTTGGCAAAAGTTGGCTCAGATTTAAGGGATTTAGCGGGTTAGGTTAGGCTAGGCTAATGTTAACCCCATAATACTAGGTTAGGTTAGGTTAGGTTATTTGGTTAGGTTAATGACAAAACTTGGTCAATATACAGGAGACGCAACAATATAGGTAGCAAATTTCTAATGGTAGTTTTGGGTTCCTATCATCATATGCTTCATTTCTATATACTTTTTATCCCCGGGGGAAAAAAAACAAAATCTTAAGGTTTTTTCTTTTTTTCTTGATGTTTTGTTTTTATTTTTTTTATTAACCTAACCAAAAAACCTAACCTAACCTAACCTAAATGTATTTGGGGGCTACTAGGTTAGGTTAGGTTAGGTCAGGTTAATGACCAAAACAAAAAAATCCCAAGATTTTTTTGTTTTTTTTTCCCCGGGAATAAAAAGTATATAGAAATGAAGCATATGATGATAGGAACCCAAAACGACCATTAGAAATGTGCTACCTATATTGTTGCGTCTCCTGTATATTAACCCAAAACTTGGCTCGGATTTCATGGATTTAGCCCCCACCCATTATACTAGGTTAGGTTAGGCTAATGTTAACCACATTCTTACTGGCTTTATCCATGTTGAAAAACAAAAAAACCCGAGCCAACTTTCGAAATGAGGTTACTGTGATTTTGGACTCTGAAAAATTTAAAACCCCGAGCCAAGTTTGGTCAAAACTTGGCTCGGGTTTTTCCATTTTCAGGTTTTGTTACTTTTCAATATTGTATTTTCAGAGTTCTTCCAATATTACCCCTTTATTTACGGCTTTTACCCCGCAATTTCCCTGATCTTCATAGCCCTCCCCACTATCGGGGGCCGTGTTTTAAGATTGATGGATAATGGGAAAATAGTAAAATGCGACAGTCCTTGGTATTAAACAACACTGTGTATCCAAAAAACAACAAAAAATAACCTGAAAAACTCGTCACTGGTTGGTGATAAACATTTACCTAAACATCAATTGAAAATGTGTTTTAAGCCTCGGCAAAATCTAATAACAATATAGGCCTAGGCTATGGTACTAAAATGGAATTTGATAAATCTACAGTTAGGCTATAGCCTACTAGGCTACCCCTATTTTGTTGCTATTCTGTTGGTACTAATAGGTTAATATTTTTAGTAGTAGACTTAGGCCTAGGCTAGTATGGTTTGATGATGCGCGGAAATGTATAGCCTAGGCCTATTTGACTTGTAAATTGTAATAGATACATTGAAGTATTACAAACCTTCGCGAACCCATAAACAGGGAACGTGAGCTGGGTTTAGACCGTCGCGCACCCATAAACAGGGAACGTGAGCTGGGTTTAGACCGGTCGCGAGACAGGTTAGGCTAGTTTTCGGTTAGGTTAGGTTAGGTTAGGCTAATGATAAAAATACTAAAATGCGACGGTCCTCGGTATTAAACAATACTGTAGGCCTAGCCTATATCAAATAAAAAATAAAAAACAACAACAAATTACCTGAAAAACTCTTATCTGGTTGGTGATTTTTTTTTTATCAAAATACGTTTTTTCCAGTTTCCGCGTCTGCTGAACCGTCCAAAAACACGCTAAAAGGCGTGTTTTGAAGGGGGAAGGTGGTGGGGGGTAGTATAACTGTAGATTTACCCCAACAGATTCGCCATATTATTCTCCATATAGGCCTAGGCTAGTCCGCATGGAGGATTTTCGTTATTGACAAATTGAAAAAATACCCTTTTCACAGAAAAATACACCAAAAATCTGTCAAAGATGTCTAATAGCGGGGGTGTGGGGGCGACAGCCCCCACCCATAATACTAGGATAGGTTAGGTAAGGTTGTTAGGTTAGGCTAATGTCCTTTCAAAGGGGTATAGGCTAGTAAACACTAGGATAGCTTATACCCGGTCAGAGGTAAGAAGAAGAAGAGTCCTGATGTAGTCTCCTTGAATGCTACCGGAATTTGTTCGTAACATGGTTGTCAATACCGGTTAAATTGGATTTTAGGTCACGTAGCCTATGTGTTTTTTGTATTAGGCCTAGCCTATAGCCTAATCCTTTTTCTCATCAGTTTCTTCATTGATTAGCCTAGTGTGTTTTAAGGTGTTTATCCTTCTGCAAATTCATATTTAGCCTACCCATTATTTTGCAATATTAAAACATGCCCCCTAAAACCATATTATAGGTTTGACTCCTGTAAGGAGATAAAGAAAACCTAATATTTAGTAGTGGCCCCGTAATCATTGACGAACATGCCTATTACATAAGGCATCCTCTTCAAACACTAATCCGCCGTAGTTTTGAATCTACCGCGCAGAGCATTTAAAAACTGAGGAGCCTTCATCATGAGCGCACGCGACCTCACTCATGGCTTCAGTCATTATGAATTGGGTTCTCACTACGAAAAAACTTCGTAAAAAATAAAAACAAAAAGAAAATAAGAATAACTATCCAATAAGCTTTCCATCATATCGTGGATGTACTTGTGTGGATTTCTGACCAGACGCTGAATCAGGCGTCATTCCTCCTTCACTGACATATCAAGTAAACCAAAATCCTTAATACATCAACGAATGGGAAGGGGACGGTCGGGAGGGCCCCAGTCGTCAATGATTACGGGGCCACTACTAAATATTAGGTTTTCTTTATCTCCTTACAGGAGTCAAACCTATAATTTATTAGTGGCCCCTCCATCATTGACGAACATGCCTGATATCTAAGACTGGAGGGGGACATTCGTAATCATATCATAACTCTAGAAAAGCAGATAATAAAAACAACCACATAGTATTCTTACTTTTGAAAAATGTATTTAATACGGCGTAGGCCGGAAATATACAAGAAAAAGGGGGTTCAGGCAGGTGCGTGCTTCAAAGAAGCCTGCCTGACAAAAATAGGTAACCCTGAAGATTCTGAACACAGATCTGTAGTTACAAAAGGCACCCCACTCAACGAGTGGTGACAAAAATAATAAGTTATAAGTTTATATGTGCACATCATAAACCCCAAAATACATGTGGAGATCAATTGCTAATGAACTCCATTGAACTAATGTTACATTGCTTTCGCAGCTAAAACTACTATAACAACACCGTTGTCTTGTACTAAACTTTGTACTAGCACAAATTCTCGCAGAGAAATTTTCATATCACATTTCAACCTTAAATTGTATCACAGCTCTCATACTCCGGCGGGGTCTAGGGTGTCCTATGTCAACTGACTGCACCCCCCCCCCCCCTTCCTTGAAAATAAACATAAGTGACTGCAGGGCCACCTAGACCCTCTGCCTTAAAGCTATACATGGTAAGGAAGGTTTGTCTAGAGCAACTGACAAGTATCTAGAGAGAAACGTATGATTAGACGCCCACAACTGTGTGGACGCAATATCTTCAACTGAAAAGTTTTTCAGGAAACGTAAAGAGGCCGCCCACTTGCGTAAATCGTGGGCCCTACCCCCAACGCCGGGATTACTCTCTTTAATGACTTCTACCAGAAGAGAGGCTAATCGCCGTTTAAGTAAGCGTTTACCCGTACTCGCTACCCATAAAGCACCTTGGGGGTTATGAGGAGCTATTCTTAAATATTTGGTTAGAGCTTGCACTGGACATAAATTATGATGCACCTTTCCCCTTTTTAACGCCGGCACCGTGAATTCAGAAAACACGTGTGCACTATGCTCATTCTTGGCTACAAACGCCGGGGAGGGTGCAATGGAAATTGAATCATTAAGTCTACCAAACCTAAGACAATTAGGTGTGTTGCTCATCGCCGCCAGCTCAGACACTCTGTTTCCGGTGGCCAAAGCCAAAAGGAAAACTGCCTTCTTTAAGATTAAAGCAAAGTCTGCAGTATTTTGATACAGACGAGAATGAAGTAAAGACAAAGCTTTGTCCAGAGACCAAGTAGGCATGAGCTGACGGGGAGGTGGGCGGAGTTTAAAACACGCTCTCATAAATCCTGTTTCCTCCGCCACCGGTATGGATAGACCTGTAAGGTCGAAAAAGGGCACTCTAATCGCAGTTAAGTGATTCTTCAAAGTAACCACAGATAAACGTTTCTGCTCAAACAGATAGTTCAAGTAATTAAAAACCAATGCCACTGAGGGTACAGTTTGTTCCGTTCTAACAATCCAAGAAGTAAAAGCTTTCCAATGAGATTGATATTGTCGCTTAGTAGACTGAGTATATTGATTGAGCAATTTATTGGTCACATCCCTACCGTATGGTGCTAGCCACTTGGCCTCCTGAATGTCCATAATGCAAAAGTCAGCGAGGTCTCTAGGTTGCCAATCGTGTCTAAGTGGAAGTACCCGACCGGGAGCGATACCGGGTCCGGGCACCACATTATTAACTGCTGGCACCACACCTGCGCTGGCCACAGGGGCGCGATTAGCGAGACTAAGCCTCGATAAACTCGTAGTTTGTTCACTACGTGGCACATTAGTGACGCATCTGGCGGCGGAAACAGATAGATGGAGCTCCATCTGTTCCAGTCTGTCACTAGGGCGTCTGGCCCCCCTGCCGGCGTTATCGTCCGGCGGGTGAGGTATAGAGGGAGCTTGTGAGTCTCCTCGGACGCAAAAAGATCCACTTGTGGATGGGAGAGCTCCGCAATCATTAGGTCGAAAATGGGTTGCTTGAGCTCCCATTCTACTGTCGTGCTCTGTCTCCGGGACAGAGCGTCTGCCCAGACGTTCGCTACGCCTGGGAGATAAGATGCGTGAAGATAAATATCTAGACTGGTGGCTAGAACAAAAATCTCTTCCGACACGAGTAGCAACCCCCTTGACCTCGTTGACCCTTGTTTCTGAATACAGTGAACTGCATTCAGATTGTCCATTCTGAAGGCCACTGACTTGCCCCGTAACGCCGGGCCGTGAGCCTGAAGGAAATACAAGGGGACTAGTAACTCTTTGACATTTATGTGAGAGATTTCTAAGTGGGACCAAAGTCCCTGACCCTGGTGCCCCTGATTTGACTGAAATCCCCACCCTATGGTGCCTGACGCATCCGTGTCTACCCATACCGTTGGAGGAGGAGAGGTCCATGACATGATTGAGTGCAATGTTTCCCTCTTCGCCCAGACCGCTAGTAAGGTGTGGATTAATTTTGGTATGGGCCATAATTTTCCCGCCGGTAAGAGTGGGAAATATTTGTTGCCTTCCAATATTAATCGTTTTACTTTCAACCGGCCCAACTTGACAGTTAGCTGAATCCAGTTGAGAGAGCCGACCAGAGACTCCCAGACTCTTCGTGTCGTAGTCAGACTGTGAAGAAACCTGAACAGTTTCCTGCGAAACCTGTTGCGATTGTCCACACTCTGACTCAGAGTGAGAGCGGCGGTGTCCCAGACCAGCCCTATCCACTGAATTACTCTTGAGGGAACAAGGTTTGACTTTGCCAGATTTACCTTGAAGCCTAGAGTTTTGACATGATTTAAAATGATATTGACATGTTCTTAGCCTGTGCGGGACTGTGCTTCACGGCCTGTGCCATGTTAAACACTGTTCGCCATACATCAGGGGACATTAAAGAAGGTGTAAGTACTGGGGACATTACCACCTGGTTAGCAATGCGATCAGGCAGCTTGCGAACTAATGACATCCTAAGATCCTGTCGTGCTCGCACCGCCTCAAGTAAGGCTGTGCGTATGTCACCTAAGGATTGAATTGACGACTGAAGAATCAGACGCCGGGATAATTCAACTGATCTTCGAGCATCCGCGTCTGCGATTGCCTGAGTAGACCTGAGTAAAGACTTAGCCACCTGTTGAGAAACTATGTACTGTGAAAACAGGCGGAAAGCTTTTCCCCTTAGCCTAAATTCTCTGTCTAGGTGAGAAGGGGTAGGGGTAATGAATGGTTCCTTTAGTTCACAAAGATTAATCTTAGGGGCAGCTAAAAAAGAAAATAAAGCTGACGGAACTCCGCCGGCAGAACCTACCGGCATTGAGAACCATGAATGTGTATCCTGAGGGATCTGGTGGGAAGATTTAGAAGTAAAAGTGGTTGCAAAGTTTTGAGCCTCTACCTCCCAATCCACCCAAGGTCCTGGTCCCAACTGTCCCACCTTCAACACTGGATTAGCTGTCTCGTCTGTGACGGTCTGTAAATCTAGTTCAGGAGTAATAGCCGACAGAGCCTTAATATCATTAAACCCATCCAGCTTAGACCAGTTTGAAAAAAGTTTTGAAGCTGAGGCAGGGGGTAAAGCAGGCTTAGATGCATAAACAAAATAATCCTGATGATAATAACTAGGTATAGCCTTGATATTTACGTCCAAAACATTACCCAAGGCATCCAATGCCCTTAATTTCTTAGACTTATTTCCCTGGATAAACCACTCACGTGGTACCGGGAGTTCCCCTGACAAGGTAGGCTGGGCAAGCTCTGGCTTAGAGGGGTTCAAAGGGACCCATGACTCGTCTGGCCCATAAAGCAGGGGCATAGCTACCTTTCTAAGAGGCGCTTTGTCTAGAGGGGGTGGATTAACATCCGTAATGACCCTGACATTTGACGTAGTGAATGCCGCCGTAGCTGGCTTAGAGCTCCCTGCCGGTGACAGAGTAGGAGGGTTAGGAATCTTAGATAAATCGATTGACGTTATCAGAGGCCGTACCGCAGAACCTGTCAAGGGAGCCCCCAA
Organism: Paralithodes platypus; assembly: GCA_032716605.1. Classification (NCBI taxonomy): domain Eukaryota; kingdom Metazoa; phylum Arthropoda; class Malacostraca; order Decapoda; family Lithodidae; genus Paralithodes; species Paralithodes platypus. Next base: position 55,092 of record JAVRFV010000339.1, read on the forward strand.
GTCCATTGTGGGGTTTTCTCGTTGTTGATTAAAGAATTTTGATAGAGCATGAGTAAGTAACCCATCAATTTCTTGTGCTGTAACAAACTGGTTAGGTGCAGAACTTTCAGGTGAATTAGTATTATCATGGGCGGCGTCCAGGCCTGAGCCTGACCCTTGTCCTTCCCTATCTGAAATTAATGACACTTCATCTTGTTCCTCCCGATCCTCCTGAGAAGACCCCGCCGAGGCAGGGGCACCTTGTTTCCAAGATAAATCAGGGATAGAGGATGGGGTCGCCGCGTCCCTGTGGACATCGGCTACTGTGTGACTCGTATGAGTCGGACGTGGATGGTCAGACCCTGGCTGAGCAAACCGCCAAACACCGAGGCTCTGGCCTACGCTCTCTTGAGAGTCTGAAACATTCTCAATTATTGAATATCCTGAACTTTCCATTTCTAGGGTTAAAATATCAATAGGTAAATCTTGTTTAGGGACAGGTGCTTCACTATACTCTGAGGCTGTAACAGAAACATTGTCAGGTGTAGAGGTACGATGAGATGCACTAGACTTAGTAGAATGTCGAGAGGACTTCTTATGGGAATCCTTTTTGGAGGATTTGTGGCTACGGTGTGACCGCGAACTAGACCTAGGTTTGGAAGAATCACCACCATGGCCACTGGGGGAAGCTTCAGTCTTGCACTTCTTACTAGCCGGGGAAGAGGCCCGACTTGAAGACCGTTGTCTGAGGGGTGACCTTGACCTCGATCTCGCCTGCGACGAGGAGGTGGCTGCCGGGGGAGTAGGCTCTCTCGGGCGTTTAAACGTATCCACAGACGATACAGAACCCTGGCTAGTCTCTGTCGGCTTAAAACCCCTTACTCTAGAGGTACGTTTAGGGGGAGGGTGCTCTGACAGCAACTTATCCCAAAGTGGGACGTTGTCACATTGAAGTGACTTATGTGCGACAATGGTAGTGTAGGCCGACATTTGTTGTCTGACCTCTCTCAACGCTACCGCCGCGGTCTTGTCATTGTCACACAGGACTTTATTGGCTAATTGGGAGCAAAATGAACAATTAAGTGTAACCCAGAGACCCCTTGAACGGTCTAGACATCTAACACACCTTATGCAAAGGGTATGTGCAAAAATTGGGATACCCGCGCAAGTAGGGGTAATGCACAGGGCAAAAACTGGGGTCACATTAGCCATGACAGAGACTGGTGTGAGGAACTACCGCCGGGTCTGTATTGGTCCGCCGGAGCTCAGCTCTGGAAAAATAAAGAAAAATTTCCAGGAATTAATGCTCATAAGGTTAACCCAAGTGTTCGCATACAAGTGTTAATAACCCGCCGGGTAACGGGATGCAAAGACACAGCTAACACATCTCGCCACGCGGCTGGGTGTAAAGAGGCTAAACAAATCTTCTTAGCTAAAGAACATGAAGAATACCCTCTGATATAATGGTCCAGTATGGCACTTATAGTCTGTAGGAGGTGGTGACTGTCTCAAGATTCAATTTTGTAACAAAGCCCCCCCTCATAAAGACGCCGGCCCTTGAAATATTTTAGTAGAATAGCCCAGGGCAGGAATATACGAGATCTGATTTTTTAACGAATTGTCCCAAACGATCGTCGTAAAAATAGAAGGCGGCGATACTGAAAGTATCACCCAATTAAGGTTAATCGAAATTGAATTTGTTTATAAATTCCTTAGTTCCTTTACTTAGGGGCACCCGCCGGGTGTGGAAATCGATTTGGTTAAACCTCACTGATCCTTCAATTGCCGTAAGAGTAAAGGCAGCGATACACAGAGTATCACTCAAATGGATTGGTTAACTATAAGAGACCTAAGTCGTTTTATCCCACCCTGCTCAGGTGCACCCGCCGGGTGAGAAGTCTAAAAGTTAACCCCACAAGTTCCTGACCCCACTTCTTTGTAAAAGATCGCCGGGGAGGAACGCCTAAACAACAGCTAGGTTTTCCCCGTGGTTGTCGTAAACCAGGTAGAAAAACCTATAAAAAACGAGTGTTCTCAAGAACTTCGTTTCTTTATATATAACTAAATATATATGTAAGGATGGGTACAGCCATCCCGCCGGGAATTTAAAGGAGGCCTGAAACCAGGCACCCACAGAGACGCAGTCCTGGAGAGCCACAGACACCTTCCCTCGCCGGGGAACCAGCCAGTGTTAAAAACCACGTGTGGCCCAACACTGCTCATCGGTCAGGATTTTTCATGGTGAAACCGAGAAAAAACCCGCCGGAAGGCAAACCCCACCCTGAACAGACACCATCTGAACAATACGACACGAGGAGAGACACGCACGACTAACCAAGGTCACAACATAATCCGTGGAATTAGCCAATACACAACTAAACCAGGAAACAAATATAGTCCGAGGAATTAGCCAATACACAACTAAAACCCGGATACACATGACACAGTCGGGCATATTTATAAAATAAATAATAACACTAGACATGTGGCAAAGCTACGAGCGGCTGGCTAGGCCTAGGTAGACGGCATGAAAATAGTTGAAATATAAACACACACTGGAATATCACAACAGGAACCACCGCCAACACACCACCGAAGCGATAACTTCCCACCCCGGGAAGCCTGACACGGACCCAGAAAAAACTTCACTAAGTGAAGAAAAATACGCTGGGAACGTCAGCAAACACACAGCTTACCTCATCAGAAGGATAAAAGGCAGCAATAATTAACGCGTAATGAAAGCCGCCTGCATCACCAACTAACCCAACTGTGAAAAATTCACGTGTCCACAACAGGACCACGAGGGTACATCCGAAATAGATGCCCCATACATACGACCCAAAATACATTGCACTGCGGGCAACCAGCCCAGGACACTCCTGCTACGCCTATCCTAACCTTACTCGATACATCCCAGAGTAAACAAATGAGAAAAAACTCACTAGGGACGCCACGAATGCGGAACCAGCGGAGCCTGAAAGGTACGTCCGGGCAGGCTGAGCGCAGAGCAAAGAAGGAGGAATGACGCCTGATTCAGCGTCTGGTCAGAAATCCACACAAGTACATCCACGATATGATGGAAAGCTTATTGGATAGTTATTCTTATTTTCTTTTTGTTTTTATTTTTTACGAAGTTTTTTCGTAGTGAGAACCCAATTCATAATGACTGAAGCCATGAGTGAGGTCGCGTGCGCTCATGATGAAGGCTCCTCAGTTTTTAAATGCTCTGCGCGGTAGATTCAAAACTACGGCGGATTAGTGTTTGAAGAGGATGCCTTATGTAATAGGCATGTTCGTCAATGATGGAGGGGCCACTAATAAATTTTGTCATTAGGCCTACCCTAACCGGGTAGGATGTAGTAACCGGGCGTACCGCCATCCTTGTTTACATTACGTGTAGTGGCGTCGGACCTTTCCCATCATGTTCCCGTCTATTTTAACCTAACCTAACAACCTAATCTAACCTAACCTAACCTAACCTAACCTAGTATTCATGTAGTAATGACAGGGCCCGTCACAGGGAGTAAATAGCAGGAAATAGACGGGAACGTAAGTGCGAGCGCGGCGAGCGCCCTATGTAAACAATGACGACCGTACGCCCGAACTCTACATCCATCCCCCCTAACCTAACAACCTAACCTAACCTGGGGGCTGCTGCCCCCAGACCCCCGCAGGGTTAGTACCGTATTGATATAGAATTTGACAAAATACTAAAACTACGGTAAAAAACAAAAAAATATTAGTTCTCAGCTGATCCAAGATGGCCACCATCACCCTTATTTAACCCACAAAGTCTAAGGAAAAATAATGGGATGGATGTAGTGATCGGGCGTACGGTCGTCATGTTGTGCGCTTGCAGTTACGTTCCCGTCTATTTCGACGCTATATTTTCTGTTATTTGCCCCCCTGTCATTACTACATGAATACTAGGTTAGGTTGTTTGGTTAGGCTAATGTAAATTTATATCCAAAGGCAGTCAAAATAGACGGGAACATAATGGGAAAGGTCCGACGCCACTACGCGTAGTGTAAACAAGGCTGGCGGTACGCCCGCACTTAACATTCTTGCCAAAATAATTTAATATGCAGCGGTAAAGACATATATTGTGGTGACTAATACTCTAATACAAAGCTATAGTATACATTTAGAACATTATATCCCATACGTGACCTAAAATCCAGTTTGTCCTCAATACCTTCCTTACCTTTTGATACCTTTTGATGTGTTCGCCACTCTTCTAGCGGCACCAAGGAGCGCGACGCCCCTCGTTATGGGTGGTGATTTGGTGCAGTAGACTGTTTGAAGCGACAGCTCGCTCCCTTGCGAGGATGGGCTCGTCTGGCACTTTTTGCAGTTCGACATCGAGGGCTCTCTTGAAGTTGTCTAACGAGACGTCCCTCATGTCTCTTACTCGCCGTGGGAGTTTGTTGAAGAGACGTGGGCCTCTGTGTGATAACCAGCCCTCTCGCAGAGAGCCCATAGCACCCCTGTTATTCATCCGGGGGATTTCGCATTCCCAGCCTCTCCTATCACTGAATTTCATGACTATCGGAGTATGTTAGGTTTGGTACTAAACCCTCTGTGATTTTCCACGTGTATATTATTAGGTAACGTTCTCTTCTACGTTCCATTGAGTACAGATTCAGTGCTCTTAACCCTCTGTTCCCGGAAGGGCTCTTGAACGCCCATAAAAAAGCATACACGAGCTGCCCGGAAGGGCTCTTAAACACCCATGAGGTCAAAGCCTGTGAGCTTCGTGTGCGAGGCGTCGGTCCGACGCATGTAAACAACAGCCGGCTGGACCGTCGCCCCGCATCTCCGGCCACAAGAAGGAGAGCGTCGCTTGTTCGTGTGTGCCTGTATGTTGTTGTTAAGTATCGAAAAGTAGTGTAAAGTGGCTGTTTTGGCCATAAAGTTATCTCCAATGAAATCATCATCACAGCTCAACCAGTTGACTTAGAGAGCTCTACTTAATGCCATTCTACAGGTAAATAACACAGCTACGCTTGGGGATGCGCGGGAATGCGGGAAGCAGTCGGATTAACAAATATACGGTAGCCTAGCCTAGACGTTTTTCGGCCAAAACACCCGGGTTTCGGGGAATATATATATAATACATAGCCGGGGCTGGAGGGTTAAACGCTCCCAATAGTGTAGCTGTTTTATCGAACTTATATGAGAAGTGAAATTTCTTTGTACACTCTCTACATCATTTATTTCACCTGCTTTGTATGGGGATGTTAATACGCTACAGTATTCAAGTCGCGGTAGCACTAGAGATTTGAAGAGCGTTATCATAGGTAATTCACCGCGTGTTTTAACCCTTATTTAGCGGACTAGGTGGTCTATTTGACCGTAGCGCCCAGCGGGGTGTTTTTACCCTAAATAGGGTTGTTTACGTGATCATTTTCATGCCTAAATAAGACCCAGAGCGTAAAACAAGTATCTATCCCTGAAAGGGCATAAACAGAGCTTTCCAATGACACCCCAACCATCCTTGTACGACCACTGGTTCTCTTGTAACGATCGCGCAACACGAGTGCAAAAACCATGTAATTAGGTACTTTCCCTACATAATTCCCTGTGTAGCGAGTGTGAGAGGGGATGGAAGGGTGGTTTTCACATCAGTTGGTCCACCGCGGTGGTGGGCGGCGGTCATAGCCTTACTACGCTCCTCACACCGCTCAGCTCTCTCTCTCAGCAACATTACGTGCTGAAAATGGCACACAACATAAGTTGTGAACCGCCACTTAGTCCAAATTTATTTCACACGACATAAGTTGCGCGCCGCCAATTAAGGGTTAAAAGTACGCAGAATCCAACCAGTTAGACGTTTTGCAGCCGCAACTTTGACCTGGTTATGTACTTTGAAACCCATATTTTCAGACATTAATACCCCAAGGTCTTTCACACTGTCTTTCCGTTCTATTATGTGGTTAGATTCTGTTAAGTAATTTGTAATTTCTTTAACACCATTATTATCTCCGTACCGTATTAATTGGAATTTTTCTTCATTGAATTGCATGTTATTTTCCCTGGTCCACTGGAACACTACATTCATGTCTTCCTGCAGTCGGCCCGTGTCCTTGTGTGTTTACTATCTTGCTTAATTTTGTGTCATCAGCAAAAGACGACACCGTACTGTGTCTGGTGTTGGTATCTATGCCGCAAATTAGTATGAGGAACAGAAGGGGCGCTAGCACTGTTCCTTGGGGCACTGAGCTTTTGACATCCGAAGGCTCAGATGTGACTTGGTTTACTGCTACTGATTGTTTTCGGTTTACGAGGAAATTGTATATCCACCGTCTGATTTTTCCAGTTATACCTTTTGCTTTCAGTTTGTGGGCTATTATACCATGGTCACAATTATCAAATGCCTTAGCAAAACCGGTGTAAATGACATCCACGTTTTTCTTTTCTTCTAGCGCTTTAAGAATTTTGTCATAGTGTTCCAAAAGTTGTGAGAGACATGATCTTTCCGTTCTGAACCCATGTTGACCGGTGTTGTGTAGTTCATTTGCCTCCATGAATGTTGAAATTTTGCTTCGCAGGACTCGCTCGAAAACTTTAATGATGTGAGCGGTTAGAGCTACCGGGCGGTAGTTTTTTGGTAGTGCTTTACTCCCTCCTTTATGCAGTGGGGCAATTATTGCGTTTTTCAAGCTATCTGGTATTTCACCAGTGTCTAGACTCCTCCACATTATAGCCAGGGGTTTTGAGAGGTTTTCCTATAGGCCTAGACGGCACCGATTCGTACACACGCCATTTTCACCTGTCTCCCGAGGTCTGTCCACCAGCTTTTTAGTCAACACTAACTCCACCGTGACCTGCCCATCTCTGTCGAAACTACAGGTGTTCATTTCCACAGCTTTGCGCATCACGTCACGAGACACTACAGGTTCCTATTGTTTTGTTTGTGAAGACGTCATTATAACGAGCGGAAGTCAACTTCAGCTTCACCGGTAACAGGCGGAATCAACGAAAGTAACACGAAAGTAAGTAACGCATAGGCTACGTCACGCATACCCTCGGGAGCCAATCACTCGGGTGTAATATGTTGATTACGTCATTGCAATCGGCCAATCACAGATACCCACCTTGATTTACCTGATAATCGCCAGTCGAGTCATGGCGGTAGACTGTAAAGGTCCAGGATTTTCGCCTCTGCACGGTGTTATTGTAGAAACTACAAGAAATAATAGCCTACTGCTGCCCTGAAAGTATTTACAGAACATGGGTGCTTGCCTACTGATGTGACGTGTAAGAGGTAAGATTTTTTCGCATAGGTTTAAACTTCCGGAAATTAATGGGTAATAAATACCACTAAATAAGGACTAGTTTAGTATCACACGTACTGAGTACTAAGAATCCGCTGTTGCTGGCATGCAAGGGCTAGTTTAGTACCGGTATCCCATGTACTGGGTACTATGAATCCGCTGTTGCTGGCATGCAAGGGCTAGTTTAGTATCCCACGTACTGGGTCTAGGTTAGGTTAGGTTGGGTTGTTTGGTTAGGACCGTTAGGTTAATATACTAGGTCTCAGAAACAAGATTCGTAGTTGCGGTAGTATTTACAGATACGCCCGAATACTAAATGGGCGGCGGCCCAACCGCCATGGCACCGGTAAGGGTTCGTGTTGTATCCCACGTAGGCCTACTAGGTACTATGGACACATTGTAGGTGTGGATTAGGCTTGTATCCAATGTACTGTACTAGGTCTATGTTACTGGATATTTATGATTTAAATAAGTGCTACGTTTTCGATAAATCTGGTTATATGGCTTTGCAATTAGGGAAATCATGAGCCGATTTACGACATTTCGTTAGTCTTTTTCGATTCTCAAAATACGATCCAAGTTTTGCCAAAAATTGGCTCGGGTTTTCCAAAATTATGCTTTTTGGGGTTTGCAATTTAGGGAAACATAGGCCAAATTTCTAAATTAGATTACTGTAATTTGTTTACTCTTAAAACTCGCAAAATCCGAGCCAAGTTTTGCCAAAACTTGGCTCTGGTTTTATGGCTTTGCAATTTCGGGAAACCTGAGCCAAATTTCTAAATGAGGTTACTGTATTTTTTTTGTCTACAAATTCTCAAAATCCGAGCCAGCTTTGGCCAAAACTTGGCTCGGGTTTTCGAAATATTGGGTTTTAGGCCTTTGAAATACCTTAAAACCCGAGCCAAGTTTGCTTAAATACGTTTTATCACCGTTTTACGCATTTTACCCCTCATTTTACCTGTACTTCATAGCCCTCCCCACTATCGGGCGGCGTGTCTTAAGATCGTTGTATAATGGGGAAAACGGTTTCGCCACGGGTTGTAATTATTTCCAAACACCATACTGTATATTGATGAAAACTAACAGGGAAAAATAAAAAAATCCATGGGAAAATTAGTGACCATCTTATTTAAATTTTCCGGTTCGCGAACTTCGCAGGTAGGCAATTTTAGGCAAACTGTCAATCGAGGTCTAAAATGGGAACTTGGGAACACTAGCCTAGCCTATCACAAACAAATTTTGGAAAATATAACCGAAACGGTAACATTCAAGACAGCTAGAGCCGCCTTATTTACCAAGTTTTCTGTATATTTTTTTGAAGGAATAGGCCTAGGCCTAGGCTATAGCCTGGTGTTTTATTGTTTTTCATGGTTGGAGTGGAGGATTTGCATTAACTTACCCATTATACATTAATCTGCAGATACGGCGTCAAATGGCGCCATTTATTGGGTGAATCGCGCTTTTACAGTAGGTAAGGGAAATTGTGGGGTAGGCCTACATTGGGTTTATTGTCATCCTCATATATGTAGATCAGTAAGGGGGCAAAAACAGGTTGCCGGTATTTCATTTTTGTGAGTAGGATAACTCTCAGGCCATTTATTGGATGAAGCACACCCACCCGATCGTTTAAAACAAGAAGAAGGAGAGTCAAATCGAAGGATTCATTGTGCGCAATACTTTGTTTACGGTCGGGTCTTAGGCTATTATTTTGGTGTTATTTTAAATCGAAGGATTCATTGTGCACAATGCTTTGTTTACGGTCGGGACTTAGGCTATTATTTTGGTGTTATTTTTCGATGTAATCGGGTTTTTTCAAGTTTCGATAACTAAATTCCTCCATGCGGACTATAATGAGAAAAATATGGCGAGTCTATTATTTTGGTGTTATTTTTCGATGTACAGTACAGTAAACCCTCGCTATCTCGGACTAATGGGGGGGGGAGACCACTTCCGAGATGGCCGAAGTCCGACTTATGTCCGACTTAAGAGAGGGAAAATTCCGAATTAGAAGAGGAAAGGCCGCGTCACCAGAGAAATTGAGATTTTTTTTTTTTTATCTATCTATTTAACCCTCCAGCCCCGGCTATGTATTATATATATATTCCTCGAAACCCGGGTGTTTTGGCCGAAAAACGTCTAGGCTAGGCTACTGTATATTCGTTAATCAGACTGCTTCCCGCATTCCCGCGCATCCCCAAGCGTAGCTGTGTTATTTACCTGTAGAATGGCATTAAGTAGAGCTCTCTAAGTCAACTGGTTGAGCTGTGATGATGATTTCATTGGAGATAACTTTATGGCCAAAACAGCCACTTTACACCACTTTGCGATACTTAACAACAACATACAGGCACACACGAACAAGCGACGCTCTCCTTCTTGTGGCCGGAGATGCGGGGCGTCGGTCCAGCCGGCTGTTGTTTACATGCGTCGGACCGACGCTTCGCACACGAAGCTCACAGGCTTTCAACCACTGGGCGTTCAAGAGGCCTTCCGGGTACCTGTTATATGCTTTTTTATGGGCGTTCAAGAGCCCTTCCGTGGTGAGAGGGTTAATGCATCTATCTCCCTTATACATATATATAACTATGTCTTATTTGGTCTTTTTTTAATCTATGAATCAATTCTAATACGATGGAATTGAAAACAATATTACCCTTCTAACACACAAATAATAAAATTAAAAAGAGGTTAAATAAAAATGTCTCCTTTGTCTTTCAGAAACATAAGTCCGTCTTGTATATGTTAGTATTTTATTGCTCGCTTGCCCCTAACCACTCTCTCTCTATCTATTTATCGCTAATGCATCTAACTAACTCCCTTATACATTAACATAACTATGTCTTATTTGGACTTTTTGTAATCTATAAATAATTTCTAATGCGATGGAAAACAATATTATCCTTCTAGCACACAAATAATAACATGAAAAAGAGTCAGTATAAAAGTCTCCTTTGTCTTTTCAGAACCAATTAAGTCTGTCTCATAATAGTTCGTGTTTATCGCTCACTCCCCCTCTGCAACTGTCTCTTTCTATCTATCTATCTCTCTAATGCATCTACGTAACTCCCTTATACATTAACATAACTTATGTCTTATTTGGACTTTTTGTAATCTATAAATAATTTCTAATGCGATGGAATTGAAAACAATATTATCCTTCTAGCACACAAATAATAACATGAAAAAGAGTCAATATAAAAGTCTCCTTTGTCTTTTCAGAACCAATTAAGTCCGTCTCATAATAGTTCGTGTTTATCGCTCACTCCCCCTCTGTAACTCTATCTATCTCTCTAATGCATCTACGTAACTCCCTTATACATTAACATGTCTTATTTGGACTTTTTGTAATCTTTGAATCATTTCTAATGCAATGGAATTGAAAAATATAATATCGGACATTTTCCGAATACTTATATAAAGTCCGACAACGTCAGAGACTGTCGGAACGATGACGGAAATGTCCGAAATACGGAAGTGCATGTCCGAGAGGCTGTAGCCAGTCCGACTTCTAGAGGTCCGAGATGACGAGGGTTTACTGTACTGTAGCCTAATCGGGTTTTTACAAGTGTCGATAACGAAATTCCTCCATGCAGACTATAAAAAGAAAAATATGGCGAGTCTATTGGTCCCTATATTCCCTAATAATCTATATTTTATTAATTTCACCACAACACCAAACACCCCCAATGAAATTAATTAAAGTATATATGATCCGCCGGGATTCGAACCCGGGTTATCACACAGATTTTTGCCACCTTAACCATTACACCACCAGGACGGTTAAAGGTTTATGCACACGCCTACAACTTATTATCCATTCTCGAATACTGGATATTAATCTAATCATGTTCATACTCCCAACTGCGCTATGGTAGGCCTAATGTTTAACCCTCCAGCCCCGGCTACGCATTACATAAATATTGCCCGAAAAACGTCTAGGCTAGGCTACCGTATCATTGTTATGCTGACTGCTTCCCGCATTCCCGCGCATCCCCAAGCGTAGCTGTGTTATTTACCTGTAGAATGGCGTTAAGTAGAGCTCTCTAAGTCAACTGGTTAAGTTGTGATGATGATTTCAGTGGAGATAACTTACGGCAACAACAGCCACTTTACAATACTTTTCGATACTTAACAACAACATACAGGCACACACGAACAAGCGACGCTCTCTTTCTTGTGGCCGGAGATGCGGGGCGTCAGTCCAGCCGGCTGTTGTTTACATGCGTCGGACCGACGCCTCGTACACCAAGCTCACAGGCTTTCAACCACTGGTACAATGTTGTACCACCCGGGTTCCTGGGGGCAAAACATAATGGTACACACGTGTACCATCCGAGTTTGAAGGGTTAAGTGAGAGGAAAGAATATTTATGGGGCATAGATCATATAGACAGGCCTCACGACGAAAGATCCCTGATCCTACTGATAATCTATATTTTATTAATTTCACCACAACACCAAACACCCCCAATGAAATTAATTAAAGTATATATGGGAAACAGTAAGGGTGTGAAAGATAAGAATGGGAGAATGCTAGCCGAGAAGCAAGAGAGAGTCGAAAGATGGAGGGAGTACTTCAGTGAGTTGCTAAATGAAAGGAATGAAGAGCCAGCAAACATAGCTGGATATGGTATGGGAGGGAGAAGAAGAGAAGTACTGGAGGAGGAGGTGGGGATCAGGAGGTCAGAAGTGTGGGAAGCCATGAAAAGAGTGAAGTTGGGGAAAGCACCAGGAACAGATGGAGTGTGTGGGGAAATGTTGAGGTATGGTGGTGAGATAGTGATAGAATGGGTATGGAAAATGTGCAAACTAGCATGGGAGAAGGGGAGTGCACCCGATGACTGGAAGACTGGCATAATAGTCCCCCTATATAAGGGCAAAGGGGAAAGAGGAGTGTGTGGTAACCACCGAGGAATATGTCTTCTAAGCGTAGTAGGGAAGGTATACAGTAGGGTAGTGATTGAGAGAGTGAGAACGGAGAAATGGATAGGCGACGAGCAGGGAGGTTTTAGGAAGGGAAGAGGATGTGTAGATCAGATTTTTACCCTGAATTGTGTTGTGGAGAAGTATCTGGAGAAGAAACAAAAGGTGTATGTTGCCTTTATGGACTTGGAGAAGGCCTATGACAGAGTGGATAGAGAAGGTTTGTGGAAAGTACTTAGAATATACGGAGTAGAGGGCAAGTTGCTGAAAGCAGTGAAGAGCATGTATGAGGGTGCAAAGGCGGCAGTACGTGTGGAGAGTGAGCAGAGCGAGTTCTTTGACCTGAATGTTGGTTTGAAACAGGGGTGTGTGATGTCCCCGTGGTTGTTTACTGTATATATGGATGGAGTTATGAAAGAAATACTATCAAGAGCAGTGGATGTTGGTGTATCGCTGAAAAGGGAGGGAATTGAGTGGAAGCTACCTATACTGCTGTTTGCGGATGATACAGTTCTGATGAGTGATAATGAATGGGAGTTGCAGGGTCTGGTAAATGAGTTTGGAACAGTGTGCGAAAAACGGAATTTGAAGGTAAATACGGGGAAGAGCAAGGTTATGGTCTTCGAAAGGGGTGAAGTCACAGAGTGTGAGGTGAAGCTGAACGGTCAGGCTATGGAGATCGTCAACTCTTTTAACCCTTATTTAGCGGGTGGTAAGGTATTTTACACTGTACCGCTCAGCGGGCATAATCCCGAAATATTCGCTCAATTTCACTCGCCCTAGCGCTGTTACTCTGGCTCCAATGCGAACGAAACGATCATTTTTGGAAAGAGCAACTCTTCGTCTCCCCATATAAGTCTATGAATGGATGTTATGAATGAGTGTGGAGGGTGGGAAGAGGTGAGGAAGAGGAGGTACTTTTTGGTCTATTTCCCGGGCGCGTTCGGATGCGTTCGCTTTGGCCTGACTTCGGCCTCTCGCGCGTCTACTATTCCTTCGGTAATCGGTCTTATTTTTCTCTTATTTCTCCTTATTTCTGTATTCTCTGTATTATCTCTCTCTCTCTTTCTTTCTTTCTCTCTCTCACTCCTGTCTGTCTGTCTCTCTCTCTCTCTCTGGCTCGCTCGCTTTCCCTCTCTCGCGCTCCCTTTCTCTCTTCCTCATCCGTATATGTAATTCTCATTATCATTTTATCTAACTAATCCCTCTATTTCATTTATTTGCTTGTAATATTTCTGTATTATTATATCTTTTTCACTCTTTCTTCAGTTCAGTTTCTGTATTCTCTCTCTTTCTCTTCTCATCCGTATATGTAATTCTCATTATTATTTTCTCTAACTAATCCCTCTATTTCATTTATTTGCTTGTAATATTTCTGTATTATATCTTTTTCACTCTTTCTTCAGTTCAGTTTCTGCATCCATCTCTCTCTCTCATCTCTCTCTCTCTCTCTCTCTCTCTCTCTCTCTCTCTCTCTCTCTCTCTCTCTCTCTCTCTCTCTCTCTCTCTCTCTCTCTCTCTCGCTTGCTTTGCAGGTTTTTGTTTTTGTTTTATATATAATATTATTTCACAACACATTTCCAAATCACCCTATGGGGTAGTGTTGAAGACTCATTTTTTGTTTGTGGTGTTCCCAGGAGGTGCTATCCACATGTGATTGAGGTAGGCAAAAGGCAGTTATGTGATTGAGGTAGGGAAAAGGCAGAACTGCCTATAGCGAGTGTATGAATGGGATTGAGGTAGACAAAAGGCAGAACTGCCTATAGCGAGTGTATGAATGTGATTGAGGTAGACAAAAGGCAGAACTGCCTATAGCGAGTGTATGAATGTATGTATGAATGAATGACATGGATGTATGAGGTGGACCAAGAACCAGATGGATGGATGAAATTCGAAACTTTGATAGACGTATATATCACGGTATACGGTAGAAGTAATTCCTTACAATGTACCGTACATCGTGATATATACGCCTATCAAATGATTGCAATCAATATACGGTAAAATCTATATAATGATATATGATATATATATGATATATATATATATCTATTAATATAGATCTATATCTATCGATCTATTGCCTGACGCCGCGATCCCCGAAGGGGTGTGCCACGAACGAACCGCCCCATGCACTCTGTCCCCAGTCAGTCGACGCCCCTCCCCCCAACCAGCACCGCCTTCGTTCATGTAGTTCCTCACTCCTCCTTCCACCTCATATTCGGTCCTACCTCTCCCCCTCTGTCCCTCCACCTCGCTCTCGTACACCCTCTTAGTCATTCTCTCGCTTTCCATACGTTCCATATGGTCCGAACCATCTCAAGTTGTTCCTTTTCACACTTTCCAGCACATCTACCTCCACACCACACCTCCTTCTTACTTCCTCATTATCTGTCTATCCCTCCATGTAACTCCGCACGCACTCCTTAAGTAACTTCATTTTACACTGCTTCATCACTCTTGGTCTGAGTCTCTCACACCAACACGTCCATTGCTTCGCTTCCGTAAATGGCAGTGTCCGGGACTTACAACAATGTCATGCCAAGGACTTCTTCACTTCCATAACTGGACCACCCTATTTTTCTTGTTACTAGCTTTTAGCTGTTCCTACAAACCCTCCTTCCCCTGTTGTTACCTCTCCCGCACCTCTTCATCCATAGTCCCCATCTTTACTCAACAACACTGCCCAGATACTTAAAATGACTTTGTTGACGATCTCTCATAGCCTGACCGTTCAGCTTCAACTCACACTCTGTGAACTTCTACCCCTTTCGAATTATATTCATATATATATGACTGTATATTGTGTGTTATATTGGTGGACCTAGAGATATTGATTGCAATCATTTGCCATAGGAGTATATATCACGGTGTATATATATTATATATATATTATATATATATATATATATATATATATAATTATATACCGTATATTTGATGGGCCAATCATTTGATAGGCGTAACATTATCACGATGTACGGTACATTTGTAAGGAATGACTTCTACCGTACTACCGTGATATATACGTCTATCAAAAGTTTTCCGAATCTCATCAATCAATGCTCTGGTTCTTGGTCCCACCTCACTACATCCCAATTGTCATTCATTCATACATACATTTCGCTATAGACAAGTTCTGCCTTTTGTCTACCTCAATCACATTCCATACACTCTGGGGGCTTATAGGCAGTTTGGCTGCCTTTTGTCTACCTCACCTCCCATTCCCACGTCGCTATAGGCAGTTCTGCCTTTTCCCTACCGTCAATCTCATAACTGCCTTTTTGCCTACCCCTTTACCCCCCTGTAAGAAATTTACTGAACGCCTGCAAATGATACGCTATCAAATGCTTGCAATCAAACTCTCAAGCAATTTCAATGTCACATGCAATTATACAAGTATATATAGGTAGACCCAGAGAGGAAGAGACAAGACAAAGACAGAGAGAGTGTCGTGATAATGACAATCTTACATATGTAACGTATATATGAACAAATAATATATACGGTAGGCCTACATCTGTTCCCCACAATCATATAATGCCAAGCACAAATATTCAATTTTTCGTTGTTTGTATTACCGTAAGAAATTTACTGAACGCCTGCAAATAATACGCTATAAAATGCTTGC
>JAVRFV010000340.1:0-70881 GCA_032716605.1 Paralithodes platypus
AATCAACCAATACGGTTAGGTTAGGTTAGTACTATATTTTGGCACTGGTTTGGTTGGTCTGGGTTAATTTGGCACTGGTTGAGAGCTACTGGTTGAGATGACATGGAACCGTAGTTGAGGTAGGGTATAGAAGATAACATACATTCGTTCCCAGAGATGTGCTGTACAGTGGCGCTAATAAGTCATGTCTCAGCTGTCATTACGTTTGGCTTGCTCTGTGCTGTATTAAGAGGGGTGACCTGCTTTTTCTTATTTCTGTCCTTTTCTCTCTTTCTCTGGCTTGTATCCATTCGGCTCCATTCAGCCAACTATGTTAAGACGTTTATCCCCATCTACTGTAGGTGTCGATTTCTTCCTGGCGAGCGATAGCGAGCCAGCATTATATGAAGAAATCCGGCTTCGCGGGAGAAATTTTTCTATCGAAAAATGTAAAAATTTAGCCTGTCAAACAAAAATAAAAAATATGCTGGCTCGCTACCGCTCACCAGTAAAAAATTGACACCTGGATGGGGATAAACGTCTTAAAACAGTAGGCTGAATGGGGCCAAATGGATACAGGCCGTAGAAAAGGACAGAACAAAAACAGGTCACACCTCCCTTAATGTCTGTCAGATGTTGAATAGGGTGGGTAAGTGTAGGAGCATGTTTGTATATTTCACTCGATAGGAAGAAATGAAGCTTAGATATTGCTGAAACCAATTATGGATCAAAATACACTTGGGTGCCGAGACAGACATGACTTATTAGCGCGACTGAACGTCCACAATTAGAAACAGATGAGGTCCGGGAATGTTTAGGAGTGACTGAACATAATTGACCTTACGAACCCAACCGGAAACACACAATAACCCCAAGACAATCCGCAGCTTAATATGTCCGTGTGACGAATGTATATCAGAAGAGATAGAGAGAGAGAGAGAGAGAGAGAGAGAGAGAGAGAGAGAGAGAGAGAGAGAGAGAGAGCGAGAGAGAGCGAGAGAGAGCGAGCGAGAGAGAGAGCGAGCGAGAGAGAGAGAGCGAGAGAGAGAGAGAGAGAGAGCGAGAGCGAGAGAGAGAGAGAGAGAGCGAGAGCGAGAGCGAGAGAGAGAGAGTGAGTGTGTTACTCAGTTACTTGTTCGTCAAGGGGAATCCACGCAATGCGAGCTAAGCTCATTATTATCGCGCCTCCTTAACTGGGAATGTATTGCGTGAAATGCATGTTAAGTGTTTTATGTACTGTTGGAATGGCTGTGGATGTGTGTGTAGTCTGTATTTAGCCAATTGGCGACATCGGAAACGAAGGCTTAGGGTGGATCTGTATGGTACCATTCTCACTATAGACGGTACCGTCTCGCCCGAAGGCTTAGGTAGCCATCAGCTTAGGTGAACCATATGATACCCATCTCGCCTTGTACCATTTTTGCCAACCCCAGATGGGACGTCACAACGTCGTCCACTTATTCCAGGTACCTATTTACAGCTAGGTGAACTGAGGCTAACACATGAAAGGAGACAAGCCCAATTTGTCTCCGCCCGGCCGGGATTGAACCCCCGACCCCTCGTGTGTGAGACGAGAGCTCTACCTACTAGGCTACGGGCTGTGTGTGTGTGTGTGGATGGATGGATGGATGGGTGGGTGGGTGGGTGGTGGTGGGTGGGTGGGTGGGTGGGTGGGTGTGTGTGTGTGTGTGTGTGTGTGTGTGTGTGTGTGTGTTTTGAGGTAGGGAGGGTGATGTGTGACAACCTGGGTCGATCCTTGAAGCTTCCCCCTTTGCACGCCACCCCACCATAACACCACCAGACCCCCCCCCCTCTAACACACCAGACTGGAGGGCTATAATACCTGTGAGTTGACCGTGACACAGGTAAACATATCATACCTGGCTACCTGGCACCACACACTGACGTCATCAACAGACACAATATAAACAACGCAGGATGCATTGTAGATAATACATATATATATATTCATATATTTTTCCTTATGTGTAAGAAGGAGATAAAATTCAGAGCTGCCTGTAACGAGTGTCCCCACAAAATTCAAAGGTTCTATCTATCTATCTATTGCCTGACGCCGCGATCCCCGAAGGGGTGGCCACGAACGAACCGCCCCCATGCACCTCTGTCCCCGGTCAGTCGACGCCCCTCCCCCCCAACCAGCACTGCCTTCGTTCATATACTTCCTCACTCCATCCTTCCACCTCTCATTTGGTCTACCTCTCCCTCTCCGTTGATTCATTTAAACTCCGCCTAGACAAATATCTCGCATCAAACCCGCGACTGACTGCGTTTGTAAATGAATAACTTTATTTTATCCCCCCCTCAGTTACTACCCCATCTGTCCCCTACTAACTTCCTAATCCTGCCACGGACATTAGTTCCAGGGCAGTAATTCCCTTTCCAATGTTCCCTTACCCACTCTAAACCACTGTTTGGACACTTGATCCTCAGTGTTTTGGAGGACAAGCAATCTAGAAGGGTCACTGGATCTGTTGTTGCTTGATTTCCTTTGTACTCTCTGTCCCTCCACCTCGCTCTCGTACACCCTCTTAGTCATTCAAAGGTTGAGAGCCGAATTCAAGGTACGTTAGAGTCCAAATGTCTAGGCACACGGAGCTTAAATCAGTTTTAAGCCATAAGCTGAGGGAAAGAGGATATGATAAAAACTGTTAACCCTCTCACGACCATAGGACGCAGAGGTTGCCAGATTAGCAATAAGAAATAGATTACTCTCACTGTTATAATTACCTCTCCAAAATTAGTTTTCTGCCCACAGCTAACTCAAAGACAACTGCAGAGGTTGAAGTAAACAAACTAAAGGTTTATAGATACCCCTGACGGTAACAAAGGCTTTAAAGTATCCCTAATAGGCTCAAAAATCGCGTCAGGATGTGAGAGGGTTAAGAATATGACCCTGTGTTTGGCTGAGCTGTTCCCGACACCTGACCTTGTGTGGCTCAAGTTTGCAATAGATAAACAATAACAACGTTTGGGACAATCTTGTATGACGGTAAATCGCAACATCATGCACGAGAAATTAGCCCGTCACTCAGTACCAGGGACGTCCTTTTCACCGTGTTCTGGCCACTATTAGACGATTTTATTCAGCTTAGGAAGGACCTCTAGCCATAATAAGGCTTCCAACTATCTCAACCAACCCTTTTTTTTATCTACCACAGATCCTTCCTAAGCTGCATAATATCGTCTAAATATAGCTAGAATGAGATATATGACACGTCGCTGGTACTAAAAGGGTTAAGATATACAAGGACAAGCCTGTGGGGAAAATACCGGGCTATCCTTCAGGGGAGATGTATAGAGACATGTATTACACACACACACACACTGGACACAGACAGACACAGACAGACAGACAGACAGACAGACAGACAGACAGACAGACAGACAGACAGACACACACACACATAAATACTCACACACATATATATATATACAGAAATACACACACACACACACACACACACAGATAAATACAAACACAGAAACACACACACATATTCATAAACAAACGCACACACACACGACAATTTTGACATTTCTTGTGCCTTTCCAGGACTCGTGAAACTATAAACTGACGTATTCTTTCTGTAAACAACCTTTTTACTATGGAAAATAATTATACCTGCATGACGAGAGAGAGAGAGAGAGAGAGAGAGAGAGAAAGAGAGAGAGAGAGAGAGAGAGAGAGAGAGAGAGAGAGACAACAGGTCATCAGACACTAATTTCGACTTCTTATGCACTCTCATGACAATATAAACTGTCGTGCCCTTACTATAAATACTGTTTTTCTTCATAATTCTTATCGTATGTGTGTGTGAGGGAGACAAAATGCAAAGCTGTCTGTAACAAGTCCCCCCCCCCCCCCCCACCTCAAGGTTGAAAGTCGTAGCCATTCAAAATCAAGGTAAATTAGAGGTAATGTTGGAAAGAAGTGTTTGTAAGAGTTAGCTGGATTACTCAGTGTAGGGTGAGCCACACGTAGAAACAGTGGGGGAAGCCAGACAAATGAAAGAGGAGTTCCAGCCACTCCTTTTCATACGCCTAATATAAAGGAAAATATGGATAATAATCATACCTGGAAGTAAAAAAGAAAAATATATGCTAATTTCGACTTCCGGTATTCTTACGTGCGGCCAAGACTAAAAATTGAGTTAGAGGAACTTTTAGAACGGATTTTTAGAGGGGGTTTTTAAGGGGAGATTTCCACCTGTTTTCTGAGCCTCTTTCTCCCTCATGTTTAGCCCCATTGCTTGTGAGATTTAAAGACGCTTGCCCCATTAGTTTGGCGATTTTAAGAACCCTCGCCTCATTTCTGTCCATTTTAAGACCATTCGTGCCATTTAGGTTTCAATTTCATCCCAGCGAGCGATAGCGAGCCTGAAATTTAAGGGGAACCGGCCTTCGGCCGGGACATTTTTCTACCGAAAAATGTACTAATTTATCTTGAAAGCGGGTCAAGGGGGAGTAATTTTAAGCTTGATGGAAGTCTAGGGAACAAACTAAAAACCTCCCCTTAAGGGAATTTTTAGAACAGATTTTTAATATGGACTTTTTGAAGGAGTCTTAGAACAGATTTTTATTTGGAGTTTTTAAACGGTAATATAGAACAGATACTTAGTTGTATATCTATCTATCTATCTATCTATCTATCTATCTATCTATCTATCTATCTATCTATCTATATATATATATATATATATTTTTTTTTTTTTTTTTTTTTTTTTATGTGATGAGAGGAGACAAAAGGCATAACTGCCTGCAGCGAGTGCCTCCCCCAGATTTCAAAGAGTGGCAGGGCCGAAATCAAGGGACGTTCGAGCTAATATATATATATATATATATATACCGGTATATATATATATATATATTTAGATTTTTAGAGGCGAATATTAAAATTGCATTGACCTACCAATGTAGTGTACACTATTCTATCATATACCGGTACCGACATTATCGTACCTGTGTCCATTATTGTGGGTATCATTTATCTTGTCTATTAAACACGACATTCAGACTTTCTATCACACAAAAAAGACCAATGTACAATTCCATTCAATTTCTACCACAATGACGCAGAGGAACCAACATTTTGTTCTTCTATGTGGATGTGGATGAGGGAGACAAATGGCAGAACTGACTGTGACGAGTGTTCTCTCGCTCTCTCTCTCTCTCTCTATATATATATATATATATATATATATATATATATATATATATATATATATATAAAGTAATCGAACTAATATGTCTACCATTTAGGACGAGACAGCCAAGGAATGTGTGTGGAAATGTACAGCCCATTTGTGCTAGCCCTTCTTGAGTTACAGGGCTTGGGGGATCAAGATTTCTGGTCTAATATAAAAAAAAAAATATATATATATATATATATATATATAGTGAATAGACTACACCAGACGTTATACCACACGTCATATCATTATCATCACCCAACACACCTCGCACAAACCATATCAAACACTATCCATAACCATGTCTAATAACCTATCAAGAACAATCCTAACAATACCGGTGCATTATAAACCAACACACACACACACACACTCACTAACGTACACAAGAAAACAGACTATGTAATACAGTCCTAGAGTTTAATGTGAAATCAAATAATTATAATATTTATAATAATAACAAAAATAAACAATAATAACCATAGCATTAGTTAAATATAATAATAATACAATTGGTGATTAATTAACAGAAAACACAATGAAATGTTATGTATATTCAACCATGCATGTTTACGATAATACGGAATAATACTCCAGAGTCATAGAGCGCCTTGTACAACTGATGACACCTCACTTACCCCTTTCTCCAACACAACACGGCTTCAGGCCATTGCACTCCACAAACACTCTTCTTACAGACCTTACACAAAGAGCTTTTGACAGCATCAACTCAGCTAGACCACCACACAGATCACTATTTGCCACACTCGACATTAGTGAAGCCTTCGATGCCATCCCCCGCCACAACCTAACAAACAAAATCTACAACACAAACATGCACAACAACATAAAAAGATGGCTGGTCAACTTCTTAGCAGGCAGATGTGCACACGTATCTTTTGCCGGTCAGTCATCTAGCATTAGAAATTTCCCAAACGGAGTCCCGCAAGGATCCGTCCTGTCGCCCGCAACTCTTCAATCTGTACATGCATGATATAAATACACCAAATTCACCCCAAATAACCATAGCCTCCTACGCAGACAACAACACTCACAAGCACGCACCATAACCCAGACACAGCAACAAGACTCCTTCAAGACTATCTCGACACATTACATGAATGGTGCACTACAAACAGACTCAATTTAGTCCCAGCTAAATCCACTGCAACCCTCCTCACAAGCTGGACAGGAGAGCACGATTACGTCCCGGGACTCAACATAAACAACACACCCCTAACACACACACACACACCCAAAATCCTAGTAACATACGACACCCAAATGACATTCAAACAGCACACCACAAACACGGAAAAGAAACTGACACCCAGACTTAACGCCCTCAGATCACTTGCCCACACGAAATTTGGACACAACAAAGAAACCACCACCACAGTCTACAAACAATACATAAGATCAGTTATGGAATACGCAAGCCCAGCCTGGGCTTCTAACCTAGCTGAAACACATCATAAGACCTTACAGACTATTCAAAATAAAGCCCTGAAAATCATCACAGGATGCACAGCTACGACACCCACAGATCACCTACATCAAGAAACCAAAGTCCTCAAAGTCAAAGATCATCTAGACAAGAGAGGCACTCAATTCCTGGCAGCAGCCTCCACGAATGAACACCACCCACTACACTACATGGCAACACACCCAGACACCAAGAAATATCAAAACAACACCCAGCACACGATATCACACACAAATACTATCTTCTCTCCCTCCCTGCCCACCCCAAACCAGCTTCCAGAAGCACATCCATACTCATATCACTCGCCGTTCCATCCAGTCACTCATAGACAACACGCAGCTGCTTGCACGACCTCCCGAAATCCATCCTTCTGAATCCTCCCTTCCTCGCGAGGACAGAGTCCACCTGGCCAGGCTGAGATGTGGGCACCATCCAGCTCTTCTGAGCTATCAGAAGAGATTGGATGACTCCGTCGTCGACACCTGCCCGGGTTGTAACACAGCACCCCATACCATTAAACACATCATAGAAGACTGCATTTCACACAACCACTTACGCCAACAACACAATTTTCACTCTTTGAGAGCTCTGTGAGAAAGCCTGACCGTGGCCATGGCCTTCCTTAAGGACTCGGGGCTGTTCGGCCAGGCAGCTTAGGGAACAACAACAACAACAACGATAATACGGTGAACCAAGACTCTCTCTCTCTCTCACACACACACACACACTCTCTCTCTCTCTCTCTCTGTATTGTATCATTGTTATACCTTTTGATACCTTTTGATGTGTTCGCCACTCTTCTAGCGGCACCAAGGAGCGCGACGCCCCTCGTTATGGGTGGAAGGTGACTCCTTTCCTAACCCCTCCTTTCTCCTTCTATAGTGGCCTTCCTTTTGTCCTTATTGTTGCTGTGTTTAGATATAGACTTCTTCTTGTATATACTTTGCCTCCTCTCTCTTCTATATATCTACCTATCTATAATTATGGATTTATGCATATCTATTTGTCTATCTATATATCTATCTATCTATCCATCTATTTATCCATCTATCTATCTATCTTATTTGTTCTCAATCAGTTACGTCTCCTCCACCCTCCCACACCTATGTATATTGATATATGTATGTATATCTATCTATCTATCTATCTATCTATCTATCTATCTATCTTATTTGTCAATCAATCACGTCTCCCCCACCCTCCCACACTGGATTGTACCATTGTTGACTCCATCAGTAAACAACATCTCTCTCTTCCACATCATGTACCGGTATTGTGACTGTTCTTCCCTTTGTTCCCAGTGGTGATGTGCTATCGTGAGGCTTTATTAGGCTTATACATATACAGTGCTATATAAAAGAATTTCTTCTCTTCATCTATCTATCTATCTATCTATATACAGTATCTATCTATCTATCTATATACAGTATCTATCTATCTATATACAGTATCTATCTATCTATATACAGTATCTATCTATCTATATATCAATCTATCTATATATCAATCTATCTATATACAGTATCTATCTATCTATATACAGTATCTATCTATCTATATACAGTATCTATCTATCTATATACAGTATCTATCTATCTGTATATCAATCTATCTATCTATCTATCTATCTATATACAGTATCTATCTATCTGTATATCAATCAATCTATCTATCTATCTATCTATATATCTATCTATCTATATATCTATCTATTTAACTTCTCGCATGTTATCTATTTTCTATAGATGTTTTTAGCAGCACATTTGATGAAGAGTGTGATAAGTATCTTATATAATCTGCATTGAGTACCTTGCACCATATAATCTATCTTTCATACCTAGATTATCTCCTTGGAACTAACCAATACTAACTTCCAATACTAACCATTCCTTGTAACGCTTTGACTTTCTTATTCATGCCTCCTCCTCCACCACCACCACCTCCACCTCCAACACCACCACTCCCACCAACAACACCACCACCAACAACACCACCTCACCCACCCCCACCATCACAACCCCACCACCTCCACCACCACCTCTCCCACACGTTGTATTGTGCCATTGTTGACTGGTTCAATAAAGCCACTCCTCTCGCCTTTCAACTCCTGTTTTCTTGTATTGTCCATTATCTTTCTTTTTTTGTTCCCTACTAACATCTCCTAACCCTGCCAAGGACATTGGTCTTAAGGCAGTGCTTCCCTTTCCAATTGTCCCTTACCCACTCTGAACCACTGTTGAACAGCAGTGATTTAGAGGGCAAGCAACCTCGAGGAGTCGCTAGACCTATTGTTATTTGACTTCCTTTGTACTCACAATCTCTCACTTTCCCTTGACTACTCTATTATAATCAAGTCCTAACCACCTTGCAGGGATCGTAGTTCTGTGTGGCCAGTGTATCTACAAAGGAGTACAAAGGAGTACAAAGGAAATCAAGCAACAACAGGTCTAGTGACCCTTCTAGGTTGCTTGTCCTCCAAAACACTGAGGATCAAGTGTCCAAACAGTGGTTTAGAGTGGGTAAGGGAACATTGGAAAGGGAACTACTGCCCTGCCACTAACGTGGCAGGACTAGGAAGTTAGTAGGGGACATATGGGTTAGTAACTGAGGGGAGGATAAAGTTATTCATTTACAAACGCAGTCAGTCGCGGGTTTGATGCGAGATATTTGTCTAGGCGGAATTTAAATGAATCAACGGTGCCTGCAGTCTATAACGTCCTCGGGGAAGCCCTTCCACAAGTTGACAACTCGATTGAAGAAGAATTCTTAGATTCGTGCGAGTTAAAAGATTTACCAATAATTTTGCAACCGTTTCCCCGCGTGTAATTAGATTGGTCGATAGTGAAGTACTTACTACAGTTCATATTGTCGATGCCTTTGATGATTTTGAACACTTGAATTAAGTCGCCTCTTAATCTGCGGTGGGTTAAAGGAAATAGATGTAATTCTCTAAGACGCTTGCTTCTCGTATAGTTTTGTTTTTAAGCTAGGTATCATTTTGGTACTTCTACGTTGAACTCGTTCTAGCTTGTTTATATCATTTTTGGTATAAGGGCACCAGGATTGAACGCAGTATTCCGAAGAGGGCGGACTAAGGAATTGTAAAGGGTTAGGATAACTTCTTTGGATTTATGCTCAAATGACCTGCCTATAAAGCCAATTATTTTGTTTGCCTTCTTAACAACTTCTGAACATTGTTTGACTCGGTTTTAGGTTACTCCGATATTGTTACTCCCAGATCAGTTTCTCTGTTTACATTCTTACGCTGCGGTGCCATTCATCTAATAGTTTGCTTTCTCATTTAGGTATCCGACATGTAGTACTTTACATTTATCCGCATTGAAACTCATTTGCCAAATTTGGGCCCAACATGACAATTTATCTAGATTGTGTTGCATATCGTCAACTTGTTCTTTTGAGAGTACGCTATTTGCAATTTTTGTATCGTCAGCAAATTTTGAGATTGTGCAGGTGAGACCCTCATCTATGTCGTTGATGTAAATTAGAAAGAGAATTGGTCCTAGATAGATATCTATCCTATAGATATCTAAGTATATCTATAACCTCCCTCCCTCCCTCACTCACTCTCTCTCTCTGTATTGTTGACCCGTACAATAAAGTCCCCCTCTCTGTCCTTACAACCCGGGTGTGTTCTTACGTCCCCCCCCCCCCCCCCACCATACTTGCCTGTTCTTCCTTTTGTTCTCAGTCCTTATAAAGAGTGACGTCACACGCAAAGAGGAGGATGTTGTTGCTGCTGATGAATGAAGTAACTGTGGTGGTAATCCGGGATAGCTACCAGGTGGAGGAAGGGGGAGGGTCTTCACGTGACCTTTGACCCAACTAAGGAATGAGTTACATAGTTACATAGATACACAGACTACACAGACCTTGCGGTCCCTACTAGGTAGTCCGGACTTAATGCTAAAATAGAATTTGCTACAAAGTGGAAGGCAAGGATAGCAAAGAAGAAGGCACTCTCCCTCCGACCGTTGGTCGACATGAAATTTAAGCTGGGGAAAGAAGTCCCCCAGCAGAAGGAGACACAAAAAAACTTCTACTGGGAAATTTATAGTAAAGAACGAACGAAGATGCGAAATATTATATACTGCTGATGCTTAGCCTATGTTTTTTTTTTAATATTATTCCCACCTCCTCAAAATTAATGTCTAGACTTCTTTTGAATGTGTCAATTGTCTTACATTGTACCACTTTCTCAGGCAGTTTGTTCCTCTCGATGACCACACTGTAGGTGAAGAAGTGCTTTGTGATATCCAGATTCGCCCTCCTGGTTTATAATTTCATTCATAGTTTTTTGAACTATTATCTATTTTGAAAAGTTAATCTACATCAATTTTGTCAAATCCCTTTAGTATCTTGAAACACTCGATTAATTGACCTCGCAATCTTCTTGCCCTAAGTGATTTTTTTTTTTTTTTTTTCATGAGATTTATTTCTTAGTGACGGAATCAACTTTGTCGCTCTACGCTGCACCGACTCGAGCTTCCCAATATCCTTGCTCAGATAAGGAGACCAAAATTGCACTGCAGGAGAGAGAGAGAGAGAGAGAGAGCGAGCGAGAGAGAGAGTATAATATCCCAGGTTATACGGTAATGATAAAGAAAACAAATGTGGTCAACGTTTGGGATGATAAAAAAAAAAAAAAAAAATCAATAATTTGATAATAAAAATAAATATACTAAAAACAACAATAATAAGCAATACAATAATAATATAAATAACAATAATAACAATAATAATAATAACAATAATAATATAAATAATAATAATAATAATAATAATAATACCAATAATAATAATAATACAATAACAATAATAATAATAACAATAATAATATAAATAATAACAATAATAATATAAATAATAACAATAATAATAATAACAATAATAATAATAACAATAATAATAATAAAATAAAATAAACATAATAATAATAATAATAATAATAACAAAAATAACAATATAATATAAATAATAATAATAATAATAATAATAATAATAACAATAACAACAATAATAACAATAATAATAATAATAATAATAACAGAGTCTCACCTGGCCATCAGCTTTAACACTCAGACCTAGCGCCTTCACACTCACCTGTAAAATAAAACATATATTAAATATCAGTAGTCAAAATTACAATAACACTCAAAATTACAATAACACTCAAAATTACAATAACACTCAAAATTACAATAACACTCAAAACAATACAATATCATTCAAAATTACAAACAAAAAACAATCAAAATGACGAGTCATTATCGCCAAACTAATGGGGTGAAACGTCTGAAAGTCTCCAAACTAATGGAGTGAAACAAGCGGAGATCCAAAAGTTCTCCCTAGGTCCAAATAGGATTAACAGAGACTCACTCACACACACTCACTCACTCTCTCTCTCTCTCTCTCTCTCTCTCTCTCTCACTCACAAAAAAAAAAAAAAAAAAAAAAAATGTATGTAAGTGTATGTGTGTGCACTGTACAGTATGTGCATATACTGTATTTTATGTATTTGTATGTGTGTATATGTATGTACGGGTGAATATATGTATATATATATGTAATATATATATATGCATATATATTAGTTTGTAAGGCCAGACTGCCTAGTAAGGACCTTGAGGTCTGTGTGGTCTGTGTATCTATGTAGCTCTATGTAGCTCTCTCTCACCTTTCCCCACCATTCATCAACTAACCCGTCACCCCCCAAATTGGCTCTCTTCCTCCCACCCCCCCACAATTTCCCCCACCAAGGTCACCCCCACACACACAATTACCCACCGCCAAACGATGGGCAAGGCTACCCCCCCCCCCCCACCCAATCACCACCAGTACTTAAGGGGAGATTTCCACTTGAGGGATTATTTTTCTTTACCCCTTTCTCCCTCATGTTTAGCCCCATTACTTTTTGAGATTTTAAGACGTTCGCCCCATTAGTTTGGTGATTTTAAGAACATTCACCCCATTTATGTCACTTTTAAGACCATTAGTGCCATTTAGGTGTCGATTTTTTTTCCTGAGCGATAGCGAGCCTGTAACTTAAGACGAAACCGCCTTTGGCCGGGATATTTTTCTACCGAAAAATGTACAAATTTATCTTGAAAGGGGGTCAAGGGGGTGTAATTTAAAGTTTGATGGAAGTCTAGGAAACACACTAAAAACCTCCCCTTAAACGGGAGTTAGTTTATTTTTATTCTTATTATTATATGAATTGACACCTAATTGGTACAAAAGCTCTTAAAATTTACAAATAAATAGGGCGAAAGATCTTAAAATCGCTAAACGAATGGGGCGGACGTGTTATAATGTCAAAACTAACGGGGCGGACGTGTTATAATGTCAAAACAAACGGGGCTAAAGATGAGGTAGAAGGGAGCCCAGAAAAACAACAACACTCTCCTAAATTGAGCGTGCCATTCGACCTCCTTCTCAGGCTTGCTGTGACAAGAGGTCTTAACGGTACATTCCACACATTATTATCGTCCAAACAAAAAACCAAGTAAATGTGAAACCTGAACCATGAAATTCAGACAAGGTAGAAATGGAGGGGGTTTGATCTGCCTGAACTCCTGATTGGCTGAGTGTGAGAACAGATGAGTGTGATGGTGATGATGGTGATGATAACGATGGTGATGATGCCTATGACGAAGATGTGTAAGGTAAAATGATGATGGTGATGATAACGATGGTGATGATGCCTATGACGAAGATGTGTAAGGTAAAATGATATGATGGTGATGATAACGATGGTGATGATGCCTATGACGAAGATGTGTAAGGTAAAATGATATGATGGTGATGATAACGATGGTGATGATGCCTATGATGAAGATGTGTAAGGTAAAATGATGATGGTGATGAAGGTGATGACGACGGAGAGGAGGAAGACAATGAAGGTGGTGGTGATGAAGATGATGATGGAGGGCATGATAGTGATGATGGTGATGAAGGCAATTAGTGACAATAAGGAGAAAGACAATGATGGTGATGATGACGAAGAGGATATAATGATAATGATAATAATAATGATAATGATAATAATAATGATAATGATAATAATAATGATAATGATAATAATAATGATATTGATAATAATAATGATATTGATAATAATAATAATAATAATAATAATAATAATAATAATGATAATGATAATAAAATATTAATAATAATAAATATAATGTAATAATATAAGATAATAATAATAATGATAATAATAATATAATAATAATAAATGATAATAATAATAATAATAATGATGATATAATAATAATATATGATAATAAGAAAATAATAATAATGATAATATAATGATAATAATAATAATAATATGTAGATAATAATAATGATAATAATAATAATAATGATAATAATAATGATAATAATACTAATAATGATAAAACTAATATAAACAATGATAATAATAATAATAATAATTATTATTATTATAATAATGATAATAATGATAATAATAATAATAATAATAATAATAATGATAATGATAATGAAAATAATAATGGCTGGTATCCATTCGGCCCCATTCAGCCAATTGTTTTAAGACGTTTATATGTGTCGATTTCTTCCTAGCGAGCGATAGCGAGCCAGCATTGTATGAAGAAATCCGGCTTTGCCGGAGAAATTTTTCTATCGAAAAATGTACAAATTTAGCTTGCTGTTAAACAAAAACATATATATGCTGGCTCGCTACCGCTCGTCAGGAAAATATTGACACCTGGATGGGGGTAAACGTCTTAAACCAGTAGGCTGAAATGGGACCGAATGGATACAAGCCAAAGAGAGAGGGAGAGAAAGATAAGACAAGCGACGTTGGCCCCCTTAAGGGGAGGTATTTAGTTTGTTCCCTAGACCTCCATCAAGATTCAAATTACACCCCCTTGAGTCCCTTTTAAGATAAATTTGTACATTTTTCGATATAAAAATGTCTCCGGCGAAGGCCGATTCCTCTTAAATTGCAGGCTCGCTTTCGCTCGCCAGGAAAAAATCGACACCTAAATGGGACGAAAGGTCTTAAAAGTGACATAAATTGGGTGAAAGTTCTTAAAATCGCCAAACTAATGGGGCAAACGTCTTTAAACTTCAAAAGCAATGGGGCTAAACATGAGGGAGAAAGGGGTAAAGAAATAAAATCCTTCAAGTGGAAATCTCCCCTTAAAGGGGGTGGTGACCTGCTTATTTTTGTCTTACTGGGTTGTATCCATTCGACCCCCATTCAGCCTACTGTTTTAAGACATTTACCCCCATCCAGGTGTCGATTTTTTCCTGGCGAGCGATAGGAAGCCAGCATTTTGTGGAGAAATCCAGCTTATACATTTGAAATAAAAATGGACTCGGCTTTCGTTTGATACCATGAATTTGAAACACGAATCACGAAACTGCAACAAGAAAATAACAGCTGCCACACTCTTTGATCTCTGAATCCTTGATTGTGTGTGTGTGAGAGAGAGAGAGAGAGAGAGAGAGAGAGAGAGAGAGAGGGAGGGAGTGTGAGAGAGAGAGGGAGGGAGTGTGAGAGAGTGTGAGAGTGTGTGTGAGAGAGAGAGAGGGAGGGAGTGTGTGAGAGAGAGAGAGAGGGAGGGAGTGTGTGAGAGAGAGTGTGAGAGAGAGAGAGAGATAACGGTTCACACCCACTCTTTGATCTCTGAACCCTTGATTGTGTGAGTGAGAAACAGATGATGGTGTGAAGAGGAGGAGGATGCCATCTCCGTTATAATGGGTGAATAACTGAGAGAGAGAGAGAGAGAGAGAGAGAGAGAGAGTGTGTTGAGAGAGAGAGAGAGAGAGAGAGAGAGAGAGAGAGAGAGAGAGAGAGAGAGAACGGCTCACACGCACTCTTGGATCTCTGAACCCTTGATTATGTGAGAGTGAGAAACAGATGATGGTGTGAAGAGGAGGAGGATGCCATCTCCGTTATAATGGGTGAAACAGAGAGAGAGAGAGAGAGAGAGAGAGAGAGAGAGAGAGAGAGAGAGAGAGAGAGACTGAGAGCGAGAGAGAGAGAGATAACGGCTCACACACACTCTTTGATCTCTGAACCCTTGATTAGTGAGATGAGAGGGAGGGAGGGAGTGAGTGAGTGAGTGAGTGAGTGAGTGAGTGAGTGAGTGAGTGAGTGAGTGAGTGAGTGAGTGAGTGAGTGAGTGAGTGAGTGAGTGAGTGAGTGAGTGAGTGAGTGAGTGAGTGAGTGAGTGAGTGAGTGTGAGAGAGAGAGAGAGAGTTATTATGTAAACAGTGATGACACACACACACCATTACGGAAGTACAATACAACCGTTAATTGTCATTACATTTAATATAACTGGTAAACGCCCATGACAGTCATATATTGAAAGTGTTTACTGTTAATTAACACAACTTTCCATCCAATGAGTAATAATAATAATTATAATATTAACCCTCTCCGACATATGACGCGATTTTGAGCCTATTGGGGATACTTTAAAGCCTTTGTTACCATCAGAGGTATTTATAAACCTTTAGTTTAGTTACTTCAACCTCTGCAGTTGTCTTTGAGTTAGCTGTGTTGAGCCTATTGGGGATACTTTAAAGCCTTTGTTACCATCAGGGGTATTTATAAACCTTTAGTTTAGTTACTTCAACCTCTGCAGTTGTCTTTGAGTTAGCTGTGTTGAGCCTATTTGGGGATACTTTAAAGCCTTTGTTACCATCAGGGGTATTTAGAAACCTTTAGTTTAGTTACTTCAACCTCTGCAGTTGTCTTTGAGTTAGCTGTGTTGAGCCTATTGGGGATACTTTAAAGCCTTTGTTACCATCAGAGGTATTTATAAACCTTTAGTTTAGTTACTTCAACCTCTGCAGTTGTCTTTGAGTTAGCTGTGTTGAGCCTATTAGGGATACTTTAAAGCCTTTGTTACCATCAGGGGTATTTATAAACCTTTAGTTTAGTTACTTCAACCTCTGCAGTTGTCTTTGAGTTAGCTGTGTTGAGCCTATTGGGGATACTTTAAAGCCTTTGTTACCATCAGGGGTATTTAGAAACCTTTAGTTTAGTTACTTCAACCTCTGCAGTTGTCTTTGAGTTAGCTGTGTTGAGCCTATTGGGGATACTTTAAAGCCTTTGTTACCATCAGGGGTATTTAGAAACCTTTAGTTAGTTACTTCAACCTCTGCAGTTGTCTTTGAGTTAGCTGTGTTGAGCCTATTAGGGATACTTTAAAGCCTTTGTTACCATCAGGGGTATTTATAAACCTTTAGTTTAGTTACTTCAACCTCTGCAGTTGTCTTTGAGTTAGCTGTGTTGAGCCTATTGGGGATACTTTAAAGCCTTTGTTACCATCAGGGGTATTTATAAACCTTTAGTTTAGTTACTTCAACCACTGCAGTTGTCTTTGAGTTAGCTGTGTTGAGCCTATTGGGGATACTTTAAAGCCTTTGTTACCATCAGGGGTATTTAGAAACCTTTAGTTTAGTTACTTCAACCTCTGCAGTTGTCTTTGAGTTAGCTGTGTTGAGCCTATTGGGGATACTTTAAAGCCTTAGTTACCATCAGGGGTATTTAGAAACCTTTAGTTTAGTTACTTCAACCTCTGCAGTTGTCTTTGAGTAGCTGTGTGTTGAGCCTATTAGGGATACTTTAAAGCCTTTGTTACCATCAGGGGTATTTAGAAACCTTTAGTTTAGTTACTTCAACCTCTGCAGTTGTCTTTGAGTTAGCTGTGTTGAGCCTATTGGGGATACTTTAAAGCCTTTGTTACCATCAGGGGTATTTATAAACCTTTAGTTTAGTTACTTCAACCACTGCAGTTGTCTTTGAGTTAGCTGTGTTGAGCCTATTGGGGATACTTTAAAGCCTTTGTTACCATCAGGGGTATTTATAAACCTTTAGTTTAGTTACTTCAACCTCTGCAGTTGTCTTTGAGTTAGCTGTGTTGAGCCTATTGGGGATACTTTAAAGCCTTAGTTACCATCAGGGGTATTTAGAAACCTTTAGTTTAGTTACTTCAACCTCTGCAGTTGTCTTTGAGTTAGCTGTGTTGAGCCTATTAGGGATACTTTAAAGCCTTTGTTATCATCAGGGGTATTTAGAAACCTTTAGTTTAGTTACTTCAACTTCTGCAGTTGTCTTTGAGTTAGCTGTGTTGAGCCTATTGGGGATACTTTAAAGCCTTTGTTACCATCAGGGGTATTTAGAAACCTTTAGTTTAGTTACTTCAACCTCTGCAGTTGTCTTTGAGTTAGCTGTGTTGAGCCTATTGGGGATACTTTAAAGCCTTAGTTACCATCAGGGGTATTTATAAACCTTTAGTTTAGTTACTTCAACCTCTGCAGTTGTCTTTGAGTTAGCTGTGTTGAGCCTATTGGGGATACTTTAAAGCCTTTGTTACCATCAGGGGTATTTATAAACCTTTAGTTTAGTTACTTCAACCTCTGCAGTTGTCTTTGAGTTAGCTGTGTTGAGCCTATTGGGGATACTTTAAAGCCTTTGTTACCATCAGGGGTATTTAGAAACCTTTAGTTTAGTTACTTCAACCTCTGCAGTTGTCTTTGAGTTAGCTGTGTTGAGCCTATTGGGGATACTTTAAAGCCTTTGTTACCATCAGGGGTATTTAGAAACCTTTAGTTTAGTTACTTCAACCTCTGCAGTTGTCTTTGAGTTAGCTGTGTTGAGCCTATTGGGGATACTTTAAAGCCTTTGTTACCATCAGGGGTATTTAGAAACCTTTAGTTTAGTTACTTCAACCTCTGCAGTTGTCTTTGAGTTAGCTGTGTTGAGCCTATTGGGGATACTTTAAATCCTTTGTTACCATCAGGGGTATTTATAAACCTTTAGTTTAGTTACTTCAACCTCTGCAGTTGTCTTTGAGTTAGCTGTGTTGAGCCTATTGGGGATACTTTAAAGCCTTAGTTACCATCAGGGGTATTTAGAAACCTTTAGTTTAGTTACTTCAACCTCTGCAGTTGTCTTTGAGTTAGCTGTGTTGAGCCTATTGGGGATACTTTAAAGCCTTTGTTACCATCAGGGGTATTTAGAAACCTTTAGTTTAGTTACTTCAACCTCTGCAGTTGTCTTTGAGTTAGCTGTGTTGAGCCTATTGGGGATACTTTAAAGCCTTTGTTACCATCAGGGGTATTTATAAACCTTTAGTTTAGTTACTTCAACCTCTGCAGTTGTCTTTGAGTTAGCTGTGTTGAGCCTATTGGGGATACTTTAAAGCCTTAGTTACCATCAGGGGTATTTAGAAACCTTTAGTTTAGTTACTTCAACCTCTGCAGTTGTCTTTGAGTTAGCTGTGTTGAGCCTATTGGGGATACTTTAAAGCCTTTGTTACCATCAGGGGTATTTAGAAACCTTTAGTTTAGTTACTTCAACCTCTGCAGTTGTCTTTGAGTTAGCTGTGTTGAGCCTATTGGGGATACTTTAAAGCCTTTGTTACCATCAGGGATATTTAGAAACCTTTAGTTTAGTTACTTCAACCTCTGCAGTTGTCTTTGAGTTAGCTGTGTTGAGCCTATTGGGGATACTTTAAAGCCTTTGTTACCATCAGGGATATTTAGAAACCTTTAGTTTAGTTACTTCAACCTCTGCAGTTGTTTTTGAGTTAGCTGTGGGCAGAAAACTAATTTTGGAGAGGTAAGGTAATAGTGAGCGAACTCTTTCTTATTGCTAATCTGGCAACCTCTGCGTCATATGAGTCTGAAGGGGTTAAGAGGAGGAACACTTTATTAACCCCTTTCGTACCGCCAACGTCTTATTAATTTGATTGTGGCTACTATTAGACGATTTTCTTCAGTTATATAAAAGGCCTCCAGCAATTGACAGGCTTCAAACTATCTCACTAAGGGGGATGACCTGCTTTTTGTTATTTCTGTCCTTTTCTCTCTTTCTCTGGCTTGTATCCATTTGGCCCCATTCAGCCAACTGTTTAAGACGTTTATCCCCATCTAGGTGTCGATTTCTTCCTGGCGAGCGAAAGCGAGCCAGCATTATATGAAGAAATCCGGCTTCGCCGGAGACATTTTTCTATCGAAAAATGTAAAAATTTAGCCTGTTGTCAAACAAAAATAAAAAATATGCTGGCTCGCTACCGCTCACCAGTAAAAAAATGACACCTGGATGGGGATAAACGTCTTAAAACAGTAGGCTGAATGGGGCCAAATGGATACAAGCCAGAGAAAGATAGAAAAGGACAGAACAACCAAAACAGGTCACCCCCCCTTAAACTGCACACAATCGTATAAACATCGCTATAATAAAATACAAAACATCGCTATAATAAAATACAAAACATCGCTATAATAAAATACAAAACATCGCTATAATAAAATACAAAACATCGCTATAATAAATACAAACATCGCTATAATAAAATACAAAACATCGCTATAATAAAATACAAAACATCGCTATAATAAAATACAAAACATCGCTATAATAAAATACAAAACATCGCTATACTAAAATACAAAACATCGCTATAATAAAATACAAAACATCGCTATAATAAAATACAAAACATCACTATAATAAAATACAAAACATCGCTATAATAAAATACAAAAAAACGTTGCCGGTACAGAAGGGGTTGGCAACGTTTCTTCAGGTACAAAGGAGTACAAAGGAAATCAAGCAACAACAGGTCTAGTGACCCTTCTAGGCTGCTTGTCCTCCAAAACACTGAGGATCAAGTGTCCAAACAGTGGTTTAGAGTGGAGTTTTCTACCGAAAAATTTACAAATTAACCCTTTCAGACTCATATGACGCAGAGGTTGCCAGATTAGCAATAAGAAATAGAGTTCTCTCACTCTTATAATTACTTCTCCAAAATTAGTTTTCTGCCCACAGCTAACTCAAAGACAACTGCAGAGGTTGAAGTAACTAAACTAAAGGTTTCTAAATACCCCTGATGGTAACAAAGGCTTTAAAGTATCCCCAATAGGCTCAACACAGCTAACTCAAAGACAACTGCAGAGGTTGAAGTAACTAAACTAAAGGTTTATAAATACCCCTGATGGTAACAAAGGCTTTAAAGTATCCCTAATAGGCTCAACACAGCTAACTCAGACAACTGCAGAGGTTGAAGTAACTAAACTAAAGGTTTCTAAATACCCCTGATGGTAACAAAGGCTTTAAAGTATCCCCAATAGGCTCAACACAGCTAACTCAAAGACAACTGCAGAGGTTGAAGTAACTAAACTAAAGGTTTCTAAATACCCCTGATGGTAACAAAGGCTTTAAAGTATCCCCAATAGGCTCAACACAGCTAACTCAAAGACAACTGCAGAGGTTGAAGTAACTAAACTAAAGGTTTCTTAATACTGGTAACAAAGGCTTTAAAGTATCCCTAATAGGCTCAAATTCGCGTCATATGTCGGAGAGGGTTAATCTAGAAGGGGGATCTAATAGATATTTATTTAAGTCTGGAGGTCTAGGGAGGAAACTAATAAAGGTTAGTGATATGAAGTGGTATTAGTTAGCTTAGGGGACAAACTAAAATGTGGGGGCGCTCGGTTATGGTCCTTGGCCTTGCTCGGGGCCTTGGGGCTGTTCGGCCAGGCAGCTTGGGGAACAGCAACAACAACAACAACTAAAATACATTGCTCGTATATGGCCAACACAAGCAAAGGCCTCCATAATTTACTCAAACTTAATATCTGATAACCCCCAACACGTCGGACCAGTTAGTGTGGGCCAGGTATGGATTAGGTTGAGTAAGGAGAGATTTCCACTTGGGGGATTTTTTTCTAGACCCCTTTCTCCCTCGTGTTTAGCCCCATTGCTTTTGAGATGTTAAGACGTTCGCCCTAGTAGTTTTGACATTTTAAGACATTTTGCCCCATTTCTGTCAATTTTAAGACCTTTCGTGCCATTGACTTGTCGATTTTTTCCTGGCGAGCGATAGCGAGCCTGTAATTTAGGAGCAACCGGCCTCCGGCCGGGACATTTTTCTACCGAAAAATTTACAAATTTATCTTGAAAGTGGGTCATGGGGGTGTAATTTCAAGCTTGATGGAAGTCTAGGAAACACACTAAAAACCTCCCCTTAACGTGGGACTGTGGCCTTTGTGGACTCGGGCCAAGTTTCGTCTCTTTCTTATATTTTTTAGTCGAGTATTTCAAATATTGGTTACATTTGTTTAGTTTCCTCCCTAGACCTCCATCTATTAGACCTCCATCTATTAGACCTCCATCTATTAGACCTCCATCTATTAGACCTCCATCTATTAGACCTCCATCTATTAGACCTCCATCTATTAGACCTCCATCTATTAGACCTCCATCTATTAGACCTCCATCTATTAGATTCACCTTCCATATTAATTTGCAAATTTCCCGGTCAAAGGCCGGTTCTTTAAGGGGAGGTATTTAGTTTATTCCCTAGACCTCCATCAAGCTTAAAATTACACCCCCTTGACCCCCTTTCAAGATAAATTTGTACATTTTTCGGTAGAAAAATGTTCCGGCCGAAGGCCGATTCCGCTTAAGTTACAGGCTCGCTGTCGCTCGCCAGGAAAAAAATCGACACCTAAATGGCACGAAAAGTCTTAAAATTGACAGAAATGGGGCGAAAGTTATTAAAATCGCCAAACTAAATGGGGCAAACGTCTTAAGATCTCAAAAGCAATGGGGCTAAACATGAGGGAGAAGGAAGTTTGACAAAAAATCGCTTAAGTGGAAACCTCCCCTTAATGTCTGCCAGATGTTGAATAGGGTGGGTAAGTGTAGGAACGTGTTTGTATATTTCACTCGATATGAAGAAATAAAGCTTAGATATTGCTGATACCAATTATTGATCGAAACATACTTGGTGCCGAGACATCACTTATTAGCGCGAGTGTACAGTGGCGCTAGTAAGTCATGGCTCAGCTGTCATTACGTTTGGTTCTCTCTGTGCTGTATTAATGTCTGTCAGATGTTAAATAGGGTGGGTAAGTGTAGGAACCTGGTTGAATATCTCACTCAAAAAGAAGAAATCATGTGTAAATATGCCTGATACCAATTATTGATCGAGACATACTTGGTGCCGAGACATCACTTATTAGCGCGACTGTACAGTCGCGCTAATAAGTGATGTCTGGGCACCAAGTATATTTTGATCAATAATTGGTATCAGCAATATCTAAGCTGCATTTCTTCATATCGAGTGAAATATAGAAACACGTTCCTACACTTACCCACCCAATTCAACATCTGACCGATATTAATACAGTACAGAGCAAGCCAAACGTAATGACAGCTGGGACATGACTTATTAGCGCCACTGTACAAACCTTGGCTATTATAGAGGGCTACAACGCCTAGAAACTGGTAGTGAAATGCAAGGCTACTTACAAGGCTTCCTGTACCCTTTGAAAGCAAAAGTATTATTAATTGCCAGTCAATTTTATTCATTCATATCTTGTTTAAGGGGAGAGTTCCACTTGAAGGACTTTTTTCTGGACCCCTTTCTCCCTCATGTTTAGCCCCATTGCTTTTGAGATTTTAAGACGTTTGCCCCATTAGTTTGGTGATTTTTAAGAATTTCCGCCCCACTGTCAATTTTAAGACCATTCGTGCCATTTAGGTGTCGATTTTATCCTGGCGAGCGATAGCGAGCCTGTAATTTAAGAGTAACCGGCCTTCGGCCGGGACATTTTTCTACCGAAAAATGTACAAATTTATCTTGAAAGGGGTTCAAGGGGGTGAAATTTTAAGATTGCTGGAGGAGTAGGAAACAAACTAAAAACCTCCCCTTAACCCTTTGATTTCCATGAGGATAATATATTAGTTGGATAATTGAAGACACCTTGGGAATAAGAATATATATATATATATATATATATATATATATATATATATATATATATATATATATATATATATATATATACAGGACACATTGCTATACAGTTACTGCCCGCGCTAAACATTACAAAACATGCACCATAGCAAATAATTACTGGATAGATAATGAAATATATAGAAACAAGATACCACCCTACGAAATATTGTGTACAGTGGCGCTAATAAGTCATGTCCCAGCTGTCATTACGTTTGGCTTGCTCTGTGCTGTATTAATGTCTGTCAGATGTTGTTTAGGGTGGGTAAGTGTAGGAACATGTTGGTATATTTCACTGGATATGAAGAAATGAAGCTTAGATATTGCTGATACCAATTATTGATCAAAACATACTTGGTGCCGAGACATGACTTATTAGCGCGAGTGTACAGTGGCGCTAATAAGTCATGTTCCAGCTGTCATTACGTTTGGCTCGCTCTGTGCTGTATTAATGTCTGTCAGATGTTGTTTAGGGTGGGTAAGTGTAGGAACATGTTGGTATATTTCACTGGATATGAAGAAATGAAGCTTAGATATTGCTGATACCAATTATTGATCAAAACATACTTGGTGCCGAGACATGACTTATTAGCGCGAGTGTACAGTG
The DNA here is from genome assembly GCA_032716605.1 of Paralithodes platypus. Taxonomy (NCBI): domain Eukaryota; kingdom Metazoa; phylum Arthropoda; class Malacostraca; order Decapoda; family Lithodidae; genus Paralithodes; species Paralithodes platypus. The sequence continues at coordinate 24,103 of JAVRFV010000340.1, forward strand.
GCGCTAATAAGTCATGTTCCAGCTGTCATTACGTTTGGCTCGCTCTGTACTGTATTAATGTCTGTCAGATGTTGATTAGGATGTGTAAGTGTAGGAACATGTTTGTATATTTCACTCCATATGAAGAAATGAAGCTTAGATATTGCTGATACCAATGATTGATCAAAACATACTTGGTGCCGAGACATGACTTATTAGCGCGAGTGTACAGTGGCGCTAGTAAGTCATGTCCCAGCTGTCATTACGTTTGGCTTGCTCTGTGCTGTATTAATGTCTGTCAGATGTTGATTAGGGTGGGTAAGAGTAGGAACCTGGTTGAATATCTCACTCAAAAAGAAGAAATCATGTGTAAATATGCCTGATACCAATTATTGATCGAAACATTCTTGGTGCCTGGACATGACTTATTAGCGCGACTGTACACCTTCCCATCATATCTACGAATGACTCAGCGTAGGTGTTCCCACAGAACTTGGGTAACCTTGACTACGGTAGACGTGGAGAATAGGGAGGTATTATAGTAGTGAAATGCAAGGCTTTGCCTTCACCTCAAACAACACAATTCCTATTGCCTTCAAACATAAACCATTTTTATTTTATATATACAGTATATATATATATATATATATATATATATATATATATATATATATATATATACACTCAGGCACATACTCCATAGCTGGGGGTGGCCGACCCGAGTAATGACAACAGACCCCCCCCCACCCACCCCAATGGGGGTATTTTTTAAGCCTGATGCAGGCTTAGGGAGAAATTTAAAATACAATATGTAAATAAATACATTTTAAATATAACTAATATCACTTTAAAGTTACGAAGCTGAACTAGACGATATACAAATGCGGGATATATAACAAACTCACACGCACACAATATTAATATACCGGTACATTAATAGGCCAAACACACACAATCCTAAAATTTGCACACATACACACACACACACACACACACACACACACACACACACACACACACACACACACACATACACACCCACACACACACACACACACACACACACACACAATCATTAATTAACACACATAAGTCGGACACACACACACACACACACACACACAATCATTAATTAACACACATAAGTCGGACGAACACACACACACACACACACACACACACACACACACACACACAGCCCGTAGCCTAGTAGGTAGAGCTCTCGTCTCACACACGAGGGGTCGGGGGTTCAATCCCCGGCCGGGCGGAGACAAATTGGGCTCGTCTCCTTTCATGTGTTAGCCTCAGTTCACCTAGCTGTAAATAGGTACCTGGAATAAGTGGACGACGTTGTGACGTCCCATCTGGGGTTGGCAAAAATGGTACAAGGCGAGATGGGTATCATATGGTTCACCTAAGCTGATGGCTACCTAAGCCTTCGGGCGAGACGGTACAGTCTATAGTGAGAATGGTACCATACAGATCCACCCTAAGCCTTCGTTTCCGATGTCGCCAATTGGCTAAAAATACAGACTACACACACATCCACAGCCATTCCAACGATACATATAACACCTACACATATAGGAGGCGGGAAATAACGAGCATGCTCACTCCCGCAATAGAACAATACAACTAGAGTAAGACAGGCTTAGCTCGAAGCCTCTCAACACAAAACAAATCCTTGACCCTTTTATGTGCAAAATATATTTAGCAAACTAAAATAACCCATACCCGGTAACAGACTTATATATATATATATATATATATATATATATATATATACCTTTCGCCCCATGTATTTGTCAATTTTTAGACTTGTCGTGCTATTTAGGTGTCGATTTTCTTCCTGGCGAACGATAGTGAGCCATTATTCTACCGAAAAATGTACAAATTAATCTAGAGGGGGTGACCTAATGGATTTTATTTTTATGTTGTTAAAGTTTCATGGAGGTCTAGGGAGGAAACTAAAAAAAATTAATATGGAGTAATCGTCCAAAAAAGAAGACGGTTCCCCCCTGAAATGCTTCGAACCACTGCCTGGAAATACACCAAGCATAGAACAAACAAACAAACATACCCCATCGTAGTCACTCCGTATTGTCAAACTGCAAATATATTGGGGAGATGTCCACTTGAGGGATTTTTTTCTGGACTCCCTTATGTTTAGCCCCATTGCTTTTGAGATTTTAAGACCTTCGCCCTAGTAGTTTGGATATTTTAAGACATTTTCCCCATTTCTGTCAATTTTAAGACCTTTCGTGCCATTAAGGTGACGATTTTATCCTGGCGAGCGATAGCGAGCCTGTAATTTAAGAGCAACCGGCCTCCGGCCGGGACATTTTTCTACCGAAAAATGTACAAATTTATCTTGAAAGGGGATCTAGGGTGTGTAATTTTAAGCTTGATGAAAAAGTAGGGAACAAACTAAATATCTCCCCTTAAGGGGAGGTTTTTAGTTTGTTTCCTACTCCTCCAGCAATCTTAAAATGTCACCCCCCTTGACCCCCTTTCAAGATAAATTTGTACATTTTTCGGTAGAAAAATGTCCCGGCCGAAGGCCGGGACAGGTCTTAAAATTGACAGAATGGGTCGGAAATTCTTAAAATCACCAAACTAATGGGGCAAACGTCTTAAAATCTCAAAAACAATGGGGCTAACCATGAGGGAGAAAGGGGTCAAGAAAAAAATCCCTCCAGTGGAGACCTCCCCGTTATTAACCATACATTACCTAAGCTATTTTTATAATAACCAATCTATGTTATGGAGGCGTTTATAATAAGTTGATGACATTCCTTGCTGCAATGTTGTAAAAGGGTGTTGGTTGATGAAAGAATAACACACGCACACACACACACACACAGCACATCCGGGATCATTATTTTTCTTCCTCTCACCTCTCATCTCTCTCTCTCTGTCTGTCTCTCTCTCTCTCTCTCTCTCAGGTCGAACAACAACCGCTCTGTATTGCTTGTGGACAGACCAGGTACACACACACACACACACACACACACACACACACACACACACACACACACACACACACACACAACGTGCTACATCGTGGCAGGCATTTCTAAGTGATCCTTTCTGTGGTAAATGTGTGTACGTGGGGTCTGTGTATGTATGTGTACGTGGGGTGTGTGTATGTGTGTGTACGTGGTGAGTGTGTGTACGTGGTGAGTGTGTGTACGTGGTGAGTGTGTGTACGTGGTGATTGTACTATTTATTTACTGTAGAGATAAAGAAATGGTCGTGTTGAAGACGGGAACCAGAGAGGGGAGAGGGGGGGGGGGTTGTTAAAAGAGGGGTCAGAAGAGAAAGGTGTAAGGTGAGGGGAGAAAGGTGATTTATAAAGGTCAGGGGGAAAATGGTGGGGGGGGGTAGGGGAATGTGAGAGGGCAGGGGTGAGGGAGAGGGAGGAGGAGGAAAGTGGGGAGGGAGGGAGATGGGAAAGGAGGGGGTGGAGAAGTGTAAGGGAGGGGAGAAAGGTGATTTATAAGGGTCAGGGGTAAACAGTGGGAAGGGAGGGAACGTGTGAGGGAGTGGGGAAAGGGAGGGAACGTGTGAGGGAGTGGGGAAAGGGAGGGAACGTGTGAGGGAGTGGGGAAAGGGAGGGAACGTGTGAGGGAGTGGGGAAAGGGAGGGAACGTGTGAGGGAGAGGGGAAAGGGAGGGAACGTGTGAGGGAGTGGGGAAAGGGAGGGAACGTGTGAGGGAGGGGAAAGGGAGGGAACGTGTGAGGGAGTGGGGAAAGGGAGGGAACGTGTGAGGGAGAGGGGAAAGGGAGGGAACGTGTGAGGGAGTGGAGAAAGGGAGGGAACGTGTGAGGGAGTGGGGAAAGGGAGGGAACGTTTGAGGGAGTGGGGAAAGGGAGGGAACGTGTGAGGGAGAGGGGAAAGGGAGGGAACGTGTGAGGGAGTGGGGAGGGAGGGAACGTGTGAGGGAGTGGGGAAAGGGAGGGAACGTGTGAGGGAGTGGGGAAAGGGAGGGAACGTGTGAGGGAGAGGGGAAAGGGAGGGAACGTGTGAGGGAGTGGGGAAAGGGAGGGAACGTGTGAGGGAGTGGGGAAAGGGAGGGAACGTGTGAGGGAGGGGGAAAGGGAGGAACGTGTGAGGGAGGGGAAAAGGGAGGGAGGGTGTGAGGAAGTGGGGGAAAGGGAGGGAAGGTGTGAGGGAGAGGGGAAAGGGAGGGAACGTGTGAGGGAGTGGGGAAAGGGAGGGAACGTGTGAGGGAGAGGGGAAAGGGAGGGAACGTGTGAGGGAGAGGGGAAAGGGAGGGAAGGTGTGAGGGAGTGGAAAAAGGGGGGAAACGTGGGAGGGAGTGGGGAGGGAGGGGAGGGAACGTGTGAGGGAGAGGGGGAAAGGGAGGGAACGTGTGAGGGAGAGGGGAAAGGGAGGGAACGTGTGAGGGAGTGGGAAAGGGAGGGAACGTGTGAGGGAGAGGGGAAAGGGAGGGAACGTGTGTGGAAGTGGGGAAAGGGAGGGAACGTGTGAGGGAGAGGGGAAAGGGAGGGAACGTGTGAGGGAGTGGGGAAAGGGAGGGAACGTGTGAGGGAGAGGGGAAAGGGAGGGAACGTGTGAGGGAGAGGGGAAAGGGAGGGAACGTGTGAGGGAGTGGGGAAAGGGAGGGAACGTGTGAGGGAGGGGGGAAAGGGAGGGAACGTGTGAGGGAGAGGGGAAAGGGAGGGAACGTGTGAGGGAGAGGGGAAAGGGAGGGAACGTGTGAGGGATGAAGGAGAGGGAGAAGAGGGAGAGGGGGAGGGGGAGGGAGGGGGTGTGGAGGGGAGAAAGGTAATTTATAGAGGTCAGGGGGTACAGGAGGGGGGTGGGGGTGGGGGTGGGGGAGAGGGAGGGAGGGAGGGAGGGAGGGAGGGAGGGAGGGAGAGGGAAGAGGAAAGTGTTATACTCCGTTTCATGTCAGCTGACTTAATATTGCTACTTCATTAATTAAGGGGAGGCAAGCCGTTTTTCTTGACCCCCTCCACCCTCTTCTCCCTAATGTTTAGCCCCATTACTTTCGAGACTTTTAAGACTTTCGGCCCATTAGTTTGGCGATTTTAACACCTTTCGCCCCATTTCTTAGTCAATTTTATGACCTTTCGTGCCATTTACCCTTCGATGTTTTCCTGGCGAGCGAAAGCGAGCCTGAAATTAAGAGTCACCGGCCGAAATTTTTCTATCGAAAAATGTACCAATTTATCTTGAAGGGGGGTTTTTTTTTTTTTTGTTTTTTTTTTTTTTTAAGCTTCATGGAGGGGTCTAGTGAGGAATCTAAGACACAAAGGAATGACTTACCAAACAAACGGTCTGTCTTCCCTTTAAGGGGAGATCTCCACTTGAGGGATTTTTGTCTTGACCCCTTTCTCCCTCATGTTTAGCCCCATTGCGTCTGAGATTTAAAGACGCTTGCCCCATTAGTTTGGCGATTTTAAGAACCCTCGCCCCCATTTCTGTCAATTTTAAGACCATTCGTGCCATTTAGGTGTCGATTTTTTCCTGGCGAGCGATAGCGAGCCTGTAATTTAAGAGGAATCGGCCTTCGGCCGGGACATTTTTCTACCGAAAAATGTGCCGGTTCCTCTTAAATTACAGGCTCGCTATCGCTCGCCAGGATAAAATCGACACCTAAATGGCACGAAAGGTCTTAATATGGGGTGAAAGTTCTTAAAATCGCTAAACTAATGGGGCAAACATTTTATAATATCAAAAGCAATGGGGCTAAACATGAGGGAGGAAGGGGTCCAGAAAAAAATCCCTCAAGTGGAGATCTACCCCTTAAGTCATTTTTCCGTCAGTTGAAAAGACACTAAATCATGGGAATTCGAAAGGTGAAGCAATATCAATACAAACACACACACAATCCAAACAATTACTATATACATCTTATATAATGGGAATGACCTTTTGAAGACAGCCGTGAAAAGGAAAAAAATAAAATATCAAATGTATATATTCTCTCTCTCTCTCTCTCTCTCTCTCTTTACATACATACATACATACATACATATACCGGTATGTACTGTATATATATATATATATATATATAAAAGCTGTCCCATTTCAACTCTGCCTTGCTCAAAACCCCGAGAAAGCATCTGCCACTCAAAAACCTGATTCAGTTTCCCAAGACGCTACCCAGGGACGTCTGTCAGGTTACGCAACAGGGAAAACGTGGCACGATAATATAAATATATATATATATATATATATATATATATATATATATATATATATATATATATATATATATATATATATTTATATATATAACCAAGCTTCAATTTTCCTTCTCACACTTTCCTTAAGGGGGATGACCTGCTTTTTGTTATTTCTGTCCTTTTCTCTCTTTCCCTGGCTTGTATCCATTCGGCCCCATTCAGCCAACTATTTTAAGACTTTTATCCCCATCTAGGTGTCGATTTCTTCCTGGCGAGCGATAGCGAGCCAGCATTATATGCAAAAATCCGGCTTCGCCGGAGACATTTTTCTATCGAAAAATGTACAAATTTAGCCTGCCGTCAAACAAAAATAACAAATATGCTGGCTCGCTACCGCTCACCAGTAAAAAAAATGACACCTGGATGGGGATAAACGTCTTAAAACAGTAGGCTGAATGGGGCCAAATGGATACAAGTCAGAGAAAGATAGAAAAGGACAGAACCAAAACAGGTCACCCTCCCCCTTAAAACAGGTCACCCCCCCCTTAAAACAGGTCACCCCCCCCCTTAAAACAGGTCAACCCCCCCTTAAAATAGGTCAACCCCCCCCTTAAACAGGTCACCCCCCCCCCCTTAAACAGGTCACCCCCCCCTTAAAACAGGTCACCCCCTCCCCCCCTTAAAACAGGTCACCCCCCCCCCTTATAACAGGTCACCCCCCCCCCCTTATAACAGGTCACCCCCCCTTAAAAACAGGTCCCCCTCCCCCCCCCTTAAAACAGGTCACCCTCCCCCCTTAAAACAGGTCCCCCCCCCCCCTTAAACAGGTCACCCCCCCTTAAAACAGGTCAAACCCCCCCCATAAAACAGGTCACCCCCCCTTAAAACAGGTCACCCCCCCCCTTAACACAGGTCACACCCCCCTTAAAACAGGTCACCCCCCCCTCACACCCCCCCCCCTTAAAACAGGTCACACCCCCCCACTTAAAACAGGTCACCCTCCCCCTTAAAACAGGTCAACCCCCCCCGCCCCCACCCACCCCCTTAAAGCTATAATTTTCAGTGTAGGACCTTTCAAATGGAGACAATGTGTTACAGGTTCTAGCTAAGGGAGGGGAGGCGGGGTTAGTGTCTATTGTTGGGGTCTATTGACGCGTATTTATTTATTTTATAATTTCATTGATAGACCTCATCAAGCTCTAAAAAAAAAAAACTCCCCCTATACTCCCTTTCAAGATAAATTTGTACATTTTTCGGGAGAATTATTTTTTTCTTGTTTAAAATTACAGGCTCGCTATCGCTCGCTAGGAAAAATTCGACACCTAAATGGCACGAAAGGTCTTAAAATTGACAACGAAATTGAGCGAAAGGTGTTGAAATCGCCAAACTAATTGGCCGAACGTATAAAATGTCAAAACTAATTGGGAAAAAGGGAGTCCAGAAAAACGACCTTAGTTTGGTCCCTAGATATCCATCAAGCTTAAGATTACACCCCCTTGAGCCCCTTCCAAGATAAATTTGTACATTTTTCGGTAGAAAAAATTACAGGCTCGCTATCGCTCGCCTGGATAAAATCGACACCTAAATGGCAGGAACGGTCTTAAAATTGACAGAAATGGGTTGAAAGTTCTTAAAATCATCAACATAATGGGGCGAACGTCTTAAAATTAGAAAAACAATGGGGCTAAACATGAGGGAGAAAGGAGTCAAGAAAAAAAGGCCCTCAAGTGGAAATCTCCCCTTAACCCCACAATTTTCAGTGCATGACTCATCCTTTCAAAACCTGACCGAGTTCGTCGATCAAGGCCGTCTTCCGAGTTATGCAATGGAGAAAATGTTAAAGGCTCTATTTTTAATTTACAGTTTCGTTTATATATAACTAGCAGGCATACCCGGCGTTGCCCGGGTAATCACCATAATCACCATCATCAATCACTACTACCACAATCATCACAATACTACTACTACCATAATCACCGGCCTCGACCTCCCTGTGCCTCATTAAACGGCGACCTCAATTTCGGCCGCTAAATGACCTCCGATTTTGGATCTGACCTCATCTGTACCCCCATTTTGGGGGGCTGCGAACAACTTTCGTTCCATACACCTTTTCGATCGGAGGCCTCCTTCTGCCCCAAACGGCCCTTTTTCCGATTGCGCGCCCATTTTCTCCGTCCCTTTCACCCTGGGGAATTCTATTTGTTCACTAAAACCTGCCTAGGGACCCCCTTACTATGCCTGCCAAGTATGAACGCTCTAGCTTAAAAACTGCGGCCGCCTATAAAGAACACACAGGCAGACAGACAGACAGACAGACAGACAATCGAAATTATTATATCTAGATACCGTTATACTCACTCAGCCGTACCGTAGCGCACCATATCCAAGGCAACCAAACACCTCCCTTACCTAGAACAAGCCAAAACACACACATTAACATACTGATACACACTAACACTAATACAAAATAAATATTAAAGTTCCATGAAAGCAAAGAAGCAAAGATTCTGGGAAGGCAAAATGCCTAGGGGGTACGGTCGAGGTTAAGGAGAGGTATTTAGTTTGTTCCCTAGACCTCCATCAAGCTTAAAATTACACTCACTTGAGTCCCTTTCAAGATATATTTGAACATTTTTCGGTAGAAAAATTTCCCGGCCGAAGGCCGGTTCCTCTTAAATTACAGGCTCGCTATCGCTCGCCAGGATAAAATTGACACCTGAATTGCATGAAAGGTCTTCAAATTGACGGAAATGGGGGCGAAATTTCTTAAAATCGCCAAACGTCTTAAAATATCAAGAGCAATGGGGCTAACCATGAGGGAGAAAGGGGTCAAGAAAAATATCCCTCAAGTGGAAACCTCCCCTTAATAAGTGTTGTCAGATATTTCACAAAGTTTCGGACACTGACTAATACTCTGAGGGATAAGCAATGTTCCCAGTAACTATAAAGGTACCAATAACATTTGTTGAGCGAAAACCACTGGAATCTATGACAACACTTAACCCTCTCACGTTCTTGACGCAATTTTGAGCCTATTGGGGATACTTTAAAGCCTTTGTTACCATCAGGGGTATTTAGAAACCTTTAGTTTAGTTACTTCAACCTCTGCAGTTGTCTTTGAGTTAGCTGTGTTGAGCCTATTGGGGATACTTTAAAGCCTTTGTTACCATCAGGGGTATTTAGAAACCTTTAGTTTAGTTACTTCAACCTCTGCAGTTGTCTTTGAGTTAGCTGTGGGCAGAAAACTAATTTTGGAGAGGTAATTATAAGAGTGAGAGAACTCTATTTCGTATTGATAATCTGGCAACCTCTGCGTCATATGTGTCTGAAGGGGTTAATTATGAAAACTTGGCATTAATACGACACACAGCCATAGCAGTTTCATATATTTCTATTAAGGGGAGATTTCCACCTGGAGGATTTTTTTCTGAACCTCTTTCTCCCTCATGTTTAGCCCCATTGCTTGTGAGATTTAAAGACGCTTGCCCCATTAGTTTGGCGATTTTAAGAACCCTCGCCCCATTTCTGTCAATTTTAAGACCATTTGTGCCATTTAGGTGTCGATTTTTTCCTGGCGAGCGATAGCGAGCCTGTAATTTAAGGGGCACCGGCCTTTGGCCGGAACATTTTTCTACCGAAAAATGTAAAAATTTATCTTGAAAGGGGGTCAAGCGAGAGTAATTTTAAGCTTGACGGAAGTCTAGGGAATCAACTAAAAAACTCCCATTAAGTATCGAGAACTCAGCTAATGAGAGATTCAATTTATGGTCAGCTGGAAAAACAGAGTTTAGAGTCTTTGTAAGGTCCTAAAGGAACATATTGTGGTGGTGTGGGTCCCTCACAACAACTGATACCTTCCTTCCATTGTCAGTCACTGGGTCAGGTGGTTACAAAGGTTAGCATTATACAGTCACATATACAGTCACATATACAGTCACATATACAGTCACACATACAGTCACATATACAGTCACATATACAGTCACATATACAGTCACTATACAGTCACACATACAGTCACACATACAGTCACACACATACAGTCACACATACAGTCACACATACAGTCACATATACAGTCACTATACAGTCACACATACAGTCACACATACAGTCACACATACAGTCACACATACAGTCACATATACAGTCACACATACAGTCACACATACAGTCACACATACAGTCACATATACAGTCACACATACAGTCACATATACAGTCACATATACAGTCACATATACAGTCACACATACAGTCACATATACAGTCACACATACAGTCACTATACAGTCACACATACAGTCACACATACAGTCACACATACAGTCACATATACAGTCACACATACAGTCACATATACAGTTTAGCTAGATATACAGTACAATCGGGGATATTAAGTGTTGTCATAGATTCCAGTGGTTTTCGCTCAACAAGTGTTATTGGTACCTTTATAGTTACTGGGAAAAGTGCTTATCCCTCAGAGTATCAGTCAGTGTCCCAAACTTTGTGAAATATCTGACAACACTTATTAAGGGGAGATCGCCACTTGAGGATTTTTTTTCTTGACCCCTTTCTCCCTCATGTTTAGCCCCATTGCTTTTGATATTATAAAACGTTTGCCCCATTAGTTTAGCGATTTAAAGAACTTTCACCCCATATTAAGACCTTTCGTGCAATTTAGGTGTCGATTTTATCCTGGCGAGCGATAGCGAGCCTGTAATTTAAGAGGAACCGGCCTTTGGCCGGGACATTTTTCTACCGAACAATGTACACATTTATCTTGAAAAGGACTCAAGGGGGTGTAATTTTAAGCTTGATGGAGGTCTAGGGAACAAACTAAAAACCTCCCCTTAACCTCGATTGTACATACAGATAAAGAGAAAAACTGGAACCCAAAGAAAACGACGGATCAAGTGTCTTTAGCTGGAACCCAAAGAAAACGACGGATCAAGTGTCTTTAGCTGGAACTCAAAGAAAACGACGGATCAAGTGTCTTTAGCTGGAACCCAAAGAAAACGACGGATCAAGTGTCTTTAGCTGGAACCCAAAGAAAACGACGGATCAAGTGTCTTTGGCTGGAACCCAAAGAAAACGACGGATCAAGTGTCTTTAGCTGGAACCCAAAGAAAACGACGGATCAAGTGTCTTTAGCTGGAACCCAAAGAAAACGACGGATCAAGTGTCTTTAGCTGGAACCCAAAGAAAACGACGGATCAAGTGTCTTTAGCTGGAACCCAAAGAAAACGACGGATCAAGTGTCTTTAGCTGGAACCCAAAGAAAACGACGGATCAAGTGTCTTTAGCTGGAACCCAAAGAAAAACGACGGATCAAGTGTCTTTAGCTGGAACCCAAAGAAAACGACGGATCAAGTGTCTTTGGCTGGAACCCAAAGAAAACGACGGATCAAGTGTCTTTAGCTGGAACCCAAAGAAAACGACGGATCAAGTGTCTTTAACTGGAACCCAAAGAAAACGACGGATCAAGTGTCTTTGGCTGGAACCTAAAGAAAACGACGGATCAAGTGTCTTTAGCTGGAACCCAAAGAAAACGACAGATCAAGTGTCTTTAGCTGGAACCCAAAGAAAACGACGGATCAAGTGTCTTTAGCTGGAACCCAAAGAAAACGACGGATCAAGTGTCTTTAGCTGGAACCCAAAGAAAACGACGGATCAAGTGTCTTAGCTGGAACCCAAAGAAAACGACGGATCAAGTGTCTTTAGCTGGAACCCAAAGAAAACGACGGATCAAGTGTCTTTAGCTGGAATCCAAAGAAAACGACGGCGCGAGTTTCTTTAGTACATTTGAACAGGAAGGAGGGTGAACAATTTTCGGAAATGGATTTTTTTTTTTTTTTTTTTTTCTATATTCCAACTTATTTTCCTCTCGGGCATAGGCTGAGAGCCTTAACATTCACCGATTTACAATGAACAGTGAAGCCCGTGAGGTCTTGTTCCAGTCTAGGGAGTGAGACATGTGAAGCACGTAGAGTACAACGAGCACCTGCCATCTTGCCTTCACATGAGGCACGGTGCTCACTCATGGCCCGAAACGACCCCATCTCTGAAGCCACCTCGTTCCCGTGCTTCACTGTCTCACCCCCTACACTCGGACTCTCACACTTACACACACACAACGCCACCTGTTGAGCAGATAACTCACCAGGTACCGGTAACTCACCAGGTACCGGATAGGTACCGGTAACTGTTATATTCCTTCCCTTGCGAGTCAGTGGGTCACACATAACAGTGGTAGTGATGGCTGGGGAAGGGGTCAGGGGTCAACAAGGAGAAGGGGAGGGTTGTGGCTGCTACTTTAAGGGGGCACACATCCTTTTGGGGTTTTTCTCTCTGGGTTGTATCCATTTGGCCCCATTCAGCCTACTGTTTTAAGACGTTTATCCCCATTCAGGAGTCGATATTTTATTTTCCTGGCGAGCATATGTTGGATAATTAGACAGCAGGCTAAATGTGTACATTTTTCGATAGAAAAATTTCTCCGGCGAAGCCGGATTTCTCCAGATAATACTGGCTCGCTATCGCTCGCCAGGAAGAAATCGACACTTGGATGGGGATAAACGTTTTAAAACAGTAGGCTCAGAGGGGCCGAATGGATACAACCCAAAGAGAAAAGAGAGAGAGAAAAAATGGATAGATTTGAACAGGAAGAAGGGTGAACCAATTTAGGTAATGGCTTCCCAACTGTTATTATTCCTTCCCTTGTGAGTCAGTGGGTCACATACAGCACAGTAGTGACGGCTGGGGAAGAGGTCAGGGGTCAACAGGGAGGGAGGGGTGGGTTGTGGTGGCTGCTACTTGGGCCGTTACACTCCAACAATAATACCCCTTCACTTCGGCTCCACTATTGACTTTTACATTTAGGGTGTATTATTCCCGTCAACACAATCATATTCTCTAACAATAACACCTCTAATTCGGCTCCACCATTTACTTTAACATTTAGGTGTATTATTCTCGTCAACACAATCTTACCTTCGATTCGGCTCCACCATTTACTTTAACATTTAGGTTCATTATTCTCGTCAACACAATCTTGTCCTCTAACAATAAGACCTCTAATTCGGCTCCTCCATTTCCTTTAACATTTAGGTAGTTTTTCTCGTTAATACAATTTGGTGATATATTATTTAAACATGCAGTTATTTCTTGTTTCAACTTAAGGGGAGATTTCCACTTGAGGGATTTTTTTCTGGATCCCTTTCTATCTCATGTTTAGTCCCATTGCTTTTGATATTCTAAGACGTTCGCCCCATTAGTTTGGTGATTTTAAGAACTTTTGCCCCATCTATGTCAATTTTAAGACCTTTCGTGCCATTTAGGTGTCGAATTTATCCTGGCGAGCGATAGCGAGCCTGTAATTTAAGAGGAACCGGCCTTTGGCCGGGAAATTTTCTACCGAAAAATGTACAAATTTATCTTGAAAGGGAGTCTAGGGGGTGTAATTTTAAGATTGATGAAAACGTAGGGAACAAACTAAATACCTCCCCTTAAACTAAATACCTCCCCTTAAACTAAATACCTCCCCTTAAGACTTCATATCGTTTGAGTGTGTTCTTGTTCGCCTCCCCACTTGTCCGTCTATCTGTATGGTGTGTATGGAGTCTTAGAAGTCTGGGAAGGGAGAGGGCGAGAGAGTTATATTAGGGTGTGAAGTGAGGGGTGAGAGGGGGAGTTTAAAGAGTGGGGTGAGGGGAGAGGGTGGGGTGATGATGCGGGGTGAGGGGAGACGGTGGGGTGATGATGTGGGGAGAGGGTGAGGTGATGATGTGGGGTGAGGGGAGAGGGTGGGGTGATGATCTGGGGTGAGGGGAGACGGTGGGGTGAGGGGAGAGGGTGGGGTGATGATGTGGAGTGAGGGGAGACGGTGGGGTGATGGGAGAGGGTGGGGTGATGATGTGGGGTGAGGGGAGAGGGTGGGGTGATGATGTGGGGTGGGGTGATGATGTGGGGTGAGAAGAGACGGTGGGGTGATGATGTGGGGTGAGATCAGAGGGTCATTTCAAGGGGTGATAGGTTGAAGTGAATGACAAAGGTGATGAGGTGACGGGGTAAGGTGATGATGTGGGGTGAGGTCAGAGGGTCATTTCAAGGGGTGAGCGGGGTGAGGGGACACGGTGGGGTGGTGATGTGGGGTGAGGTCAGAGGGTCATTTCAAGGGGTGAGAGGGTCGAGTGATGATGTGGGGTGAGATCAGAGGGTCATTTCCACGGGTGATAGGGTGAAGTGAAAGAATAATGTGATGGGGTAAGGTGATGGTTGGCACAGGTAGGTCAGGCACAATACCTACACTCAAAACAGACTAAGGAACTCTCTCCCAGAATCAGTCTTTCCCTCTTCCTATGACTTAAATTGCTTCAAACTCCGTGTGTCCAGGCATTTTGGGCTCGAACGTCCCTTGATTTTGGCCCTGTCACTCTTTCAACTATGGGGGAGGCACTCGCTATATGCCTTTTGCCTCCCTCAATCACAGAAAAAAATAAAAAATAAAAAAGGGGTATATTGAGTGTTTTCTTCTCCATGTGTCTGTCATTGAGTCACAGAATTAGGAGAATGTAAGTAAGAGGTGAAGTGGGGTGGTGAGGTGGTGGTGAGGTGGGAAGGCGAGGGGAGGGTGGTGAGGTGAGGGGGTGAGGAGGTGGGAAGGCGAGGGGATGGTGGTGAGTTGAGGGGTGGTGTGGTAAAGGGGTGAGGAAATGAGGTGAGTGGGTGGTGTAGTTGCAGAGGTAAAGGGGTAAGGTGGTGGTTGGCACAGGTAGGTCAGGCAGGATATAAGGCAGGTCATGAGGGAAATAGGTCACAAGTTAACAAGGCCACAATATTGATGTTAACAAATACTTCACAATTGATCCCTCAAAAGTACACTAGAGGAAATGGTTGGAAGATAATTGGAATGCCTTTTCACTCACATTAGGCGAAGCATTTCCTTATCAATCGAGTGGTAAACTTATGGAATGGACTAGTAGTGTCATTGAGTGCAGTACTGTTCAAACTTTCATAAATCACCTAGATAAATATCTCTTAACTCGTAAAGTGCTAAGCCCCTAATGCGAAGGTATTCTGATTCATTCCTCACTAAAATCGTTAATTTACCATACATATAATTAATACTTATCCATATGCACCTATTTTACTTTTAATATGAACATATGAACATATGAAAGCAATAAAACAAGTGGTAACAGCAATTGGCTGGTGAAAATTGTATATTTTAGCCCCGCTGTCTTAATCTGGCCCAGAGGGGGGAAAAGGCCCCCCCCCCCCCTTAGTAGTAGTAAGTAATGGAGGGAAATTATCTCACCTAAAAAATAAAAAAAAATTTGAGTGCCACTGGGGTGTTTTAAAAAAAAAAAATATTTTAGGCCTAGGATCTTAAGTCTTCCCGCAGCCACCCAGTAGGACCTCTTAAGAGTCGTTCGGCAGCTGCCGGGTTAACCACCGATTAACGGCGTTTACAAACGAATCAACACCACTTGTTACTGTGCTATCCTTTCCTGTGTTCACATAGAATCGGTAGTTTAATTACAAGCAGCCTCATAAGGATCAACAACTCTGCTATTGCTTGTTTTCCTTTGTACACTGACAAGGGGCTAACCCCCGTATTCTAGAACCACACTAAGTGCTTCCCTAACCCTATATCGAACGAAGATAATACAACTAAGTGCTAATCTGTGATATAGGGCTAAACGGCATTCGAGCCTGTAATTTAAGAGGAATCGGCCTTCGGCCGGGACATTTTTCTACCGAAAAATGTACAAATTTATCTTGAAAGGGACTCAAGGGGGTGTAATTTTAAGGTTGATGGAGGTCTAGGGAACAAACTAAATACCTCCCCTTAAGTGTGGTTATACAGACTGTTTCAGTTGACGTTTTCATAAATGACGGGCCGTATTCGTCAGGCAATAATAAGACTATTTTATGCTATGACGTTCGGGGTGAGTATTTATAATTACGGAGATATTACACATCGAAAATTGTCGATAGATACCCCCCCCCCCAAAAAAAAAAGAAAAAAGAAAAAAGAAAATGCAATCTAAGGGGTAAAAACGAATATTTCAAAGCTAGCGCAGGGCAAAAAGTCTTTGTTTACATGTGGATAACCGGGTTAGAAAAGTGTTTCGGAATCGCTCTAGGGATGATAACAAATATATAATATTCCTTTAATGGGTCGAGGACTCGAATCCCTAGAGAGATTCTGAAACACTTTTCTAACCTCGTTATCCACGTCTAAACAAAGCCTTTTTGCCCTGAGCTAGCTTTGAAATGTTCGTTTTTACCCGTTACACTGCATTTCGTTTGTATCTATGGATAACTTTCGATGTGTAATATCTTCATAATTATAAATACTCACCCTGAAGGTCATAGAATAAAATAGTCTTATTATTGCCTGACGAATAGGTGCAGTAATTTATGAAACCTTCAACTGAAACACCCTGTATAATTTTGGGGGTAATATCGAGGGGCGCCGCGCTCCTCGGTGCTGCTAGAAGAGTGGCGAACGCACCAAAAGTATCAAAAGTAAGGGTGTCTACTTATTGGCCTCTGTAACCGAGTGACAGCATTAAAGGAGTGTAAGTAAGAGGGTGAGAGGTGAATTGGCAAGAGGGTGGTGAGGTGAGTGGGGTGGTGTCTACTTATTGGCCTCTGTAACCGAGTGACAGCATTAAAGGAGTGTAAGTAAGAGGGTGGTGAGGTGAGTGGGGTGGTGTCTACTTATTTGCCTCTGTAACCGAGTGACAGCATTAAAGGAGTGTAAGTAAGAGGGTGGTGAGGTGAGTGGGGTGGTGTCTACTTATTTGCCTCTGTAACCGAGTGACAGCATTAAAGGAGTGTAAGTAAGAGGGTGGTGAGGTGAGTGGGGTGGTGTCTACTTATTTGCCTCTGTAACCGAGTGACAGCATTAAAGGAGTGTAAGTAAGAGGGTGGTGAGGTGAGTGGGGTTAGGAGGTGAAAGGGTGGGCAGTTGAAGAGGTAAAGGGGTAAGTTGATGGTTGGTACAGGTAGGTCAGGCAGGATATTCTGTATAATACACTGGGAGGTGAATAGGGAAATAGGTCATAAGTTAACAAGGCCACAATACCCCCACATCAACAACAGCCTTGGGGCTATAGTCTGTGCCTGTGATTGTCTGCCATTTTAATTAGTTTGCCTCCTTTGTGCAATTATAACTGAACATGAATTGTTTTATATATATAGATCTATTGTATATATTAATACCTGATATGAATTGTTTTCAAATAATGAGTACCGGTAAGGTGTGTGTGAGAGAAGAGCGTACGAGTCTATTAAGGAGAGGTTTTTAGTTTGGTCTCTAGATATCCATCAACCTTGAGATTACACCCCCTTGAGCCCCTTTTAAGATAAATTTGTACATTTTTCGGTAGAAAAATGTCCCGGCTGAAAGCCGGTTCCTCTTAAATTACAGCCTCGCTATCGCTCGCCAGGATAATGGGGCGACTGTCTTAAAATCTCAAAAGCAATGGGGCTAAACATGAGGGAGAAAGGGGTCCAGAAAAAAATCCCTCGAGTCGATATCTCCCCTTAATTAATGCACCGTCTTAATTACAGTCGTCTGTTCTTCTCTCAAATATTTGACTAATTATTTGACTAAAATTCAAATCATCTTTAAATATTTTATATATATACTTTATATATATACTTGTTCACGCCCAGTTATAATCGCACAAATCAGGCAAACTCATTAAAAGCCATGACAGCAGACATACAGACAATCCCAGGTACAGTCGCGTTAATAAGTCATGTCTCGGCACCAAGTATGTTTTGATCAATAATTGGTATCGGCAATATCTAGGCTTCATTTCTTCATATCTGGTGAAATATACAAACATGTTCCTACCCTTACCCACCCTATTCAACATCTGACAGACATTAATACAGCACAGAGCGAGCCAAACGTAATGACAGCTGAAATATACAAACATGTTCCTACACTTAACCACCCTATTCAACATCCGACAGACATTAATACAGCACAGAGCGAGCCAAACGTAATGACAGCTGAAATATACAAACATGTTCCTGCACTTACCCACCCTATTCAACATCTGACAGGCATTAATACAGCACAGAGCGAGCCAAACGTAATGACAGCTGGGACATGACTTATTAGCGCGACTGTACACACTATAGCCCCAAGGCTGTTGTTGATGGGGGTATTATGGTAGTGTGGCCTTGTTAACTTGTGACCTATTTACCTATTCACCTCCCAGTGTATTATTATATCCTGCCTGTACCAGCCATCACCTTAACTCTTACGGTGTCTTAAGGGGAGATTTCCACTTGAGGATTTTTTTTCTTTACCCCTTTCTCCCTCATGTTTAGCCCCATTGCTTTTCTAATTTTAAGACGTTCGCCCCATTATTTTGATGATATTAAGAACTTTCAACCCATTTCTGTCAATGTTAAGACCTTTCGTGCCATTTAAGTGTCAATTTTATCCTGGCGAGCGATAGCGAGCCTGTAATTTAAGAGGAACCGGCTTTCAGCCGGGAAATTTATCTTGAAAGGGGCTCAAGGGGGTGTAATCTTAAGCTTGATGGATATCTAGGGACCAAACTAAAAACCTCTCCTTAAACTAGTCACGACTAAAGAGGATCGTGATATAACGCCCATCATTGGTAAATGTACAATGAATGTACCGGTATGCAGGATAGGACGGCTGAAACACATAGAGAGAGAGCGAGAGAGCACATATTAGAGCGAGAGAGCACATATTAGAGAGAGAGAGAGAGAGCGAGAGAGCACATATATATATATATATATATATATATATATATATATATATATATATATATATATATATATAGAGAGAGAGAGAGAGAGAGAGAGAGAGAGAGAGAGAGAGAGAGAGAGAGAGAGAGAGAGAGAGAGAGCGAGAGAGAGAGAGCGAGAGAGAGAGAGCAAGAGCGAGCGAGAGAGAGAGAGAGAGAGAGAGAGAGAGAGAGAGAGAGAGAGAGCGAGAGAGAGAGGAGTAAAGTAGAAAGATACATTAGATATTTTGCAAACGAAAGTAAAATCCCACCATTCTTGCGTCCCAGAGGTTAACATATGACCCCCAAGAGTCATTTCAAGGAAAAAAGTAAGACGCTCACGAGAAACACCGAGTGAAAGGGAGAGTGAACAGCGGAAACACATTTAGTTGCAAATATATAACAAAATAAAAATAAAAGGAACAGAAAATAAGAAGGCACTTATAGAAGACATTACACAGATGGTGGTGATGATGATGGTGGTGATGATAATGGCGGTGGTGGTGCTGATGGTGGTGGTGGTGGTGATGGTGGTGGTGGTGGTGATGATGGTGATGGTGGTGGTGGTGATGATGGTGGTGCTGATGGTGGTGGTAATGATGGTGATGGTGGTGCTGATGGTGCTGATGGTGGAGGTGGTGGTGGTGGTGGAGGTGATAATGATGATGTCGATGATGATGGTGGTGGTAGTAATAATGATGATGGTATTAGTGATGTCAAATTGACATCACGAAAGTTCTTAAAATCGCCAAACTAATGGGGCGAACGTCTTAAAATCTCAATAGCAGTGGAGTTAAACATGAGGGAGAAAGGGGTCCAGAAAATAATCCCTCGTGTCAATCTCCCCTTAAGCAGATTCCCTGTAACACAC
Source organism: Paralithodes platypus (assembly GCA_032716605.1). Taxonomy (NCBI): domain Eukaryota; kingdom Metazoa; phylum Arthropoda; class Malacostraca; order Decapoda; family Lithodidae; genus Paralithodes; species Paralithodes platypus. Next base: position 43,900 of record JAVRFV010000340.1, read on the forward strand.
ACACACACACACACACACATACAGTATATATATATATATATATATATATATATATTCATTTATTGCTTCATATATCTAATTATTTTGCAAGATTACTTTTTTCCATTGAATGTCTCCCCCCCCCCCCCCCCCCCCCCCCCCCCCCACCACCACCCTACCCCCCTCTGCCAAAAACAAAAACCAAATGTGTGGCATAGTGGTGTGAGCCATGTCGTCTGTGCAGTTTTTCTTTCTGGCCTTACCACCTTCAGGATTACAAGTTTTTCACAATGTTCGCGTTTGTCAGTCGTGAGGGCAACTTGTGTAATATAGTCATATAGTCTGTCACTGGATATATAATACAGTCTGGATAGCCTATAGTTATATATACAGTTATATGGTGGAAGTTACATTGTTTATAATACACAAATAATTAAAGGGGAGATTCTATTTATATGTTTATTTTTGGTATATATATATTTACTTATGTACCCCTTAACCCTCTCCGACATATGACGCAATTTTGAGCCTATTAGGGATACTTTAAAGCCTTTGTTACCATCAGGGGTATTTAGAAACCTTTAGTTTAGTTACTTCAACCTCTGCAGTTGTCTTTGAGTTAGCTGTGTTGAGCCTATTGGGGATACTTTAAAGCCTTTGTTACCATCAGGGGTATTTAGAAACCTTTAGTTTAGTTACTTCAACCTCTGCAGTTGTCTTTGAGTTAGCTGTGTTGAGCCTATTGGGATACTTTAAAGCCTTTGTCAGGGGTATTTAGAAACCTTTAGTTTAGTTACTTCAACCTCTGCAGTTGTCTTTGAGTTAGCTGTCTTGAGCCTATTAGGGATACTTTAAAGCCTTTGTTACCATCAGGGGTATTTAGAAACCTTTAGTTTAGTTACTTCAACCTCTGCAGTTGTCTTTGAGTTAGCTGTCTTGAGCCTATTAGGGATACTTTAAAGCCTTTGTTACCATCAGGGTTATTTAGAAACCTTTAGTTTAGTTACTTCAAGCTCTGCAGTTGTCTTTGAGTTAGCTGTGTTGAGCCTATTAGGGATACTTTAAAGCCTTTGTTACCATCAGGGGTATTTAGAAACCTTTAGTTTAGTTACTTCAACCTCTGCAGTTGTCTTTGAGTTAGCTGTGTTGAGCCTATTGGGGATACTTTAAAGCCTTTGTTACCATCAGGGGTATTTATAAACCTTTAGTTTAGTTACTTCAACCTCTGCAGTTGTCTTTGAGTTAGCTGTGGGCAGAAAACTAATGTTGGAGAGGTAATTATAAGAGTGAGAGAACACTATTTCTTATTGGTAATCTGGCAACTCTGCGTCATATGAGTCTGAAGGGGTTAAGATGAAGATATAGCAATTTAGTATCAGCTGGGAAAAAATAGACTACAATAGAGAAAACCGTCATCATAGTGAAAGGGTTTACAAATACATGACCTATGCAGTACACAGTGGATGAGTGAAGAATATAACGGTACCAATGACTGCTGCCCACCTTCCCTGTGACCTGACCTGACCCCCCCCCCCCCCCCCCACACACACACACGACTGGTACCAACGCGTGCTGCCCCCCCTTCCCTGTGACCTGACCCCCCCAAAACCACACGACTGGAGTGGGAAGGTAACCATGGGATCCTGGATCCTGCATGGGATAGTCGTGAACTGTCACACGAACGAGATATTATGTTACGTACATTAACACACTTATGCCCATAGAAAGTACCTATAAAATATATATATATATATATATACCGGTATATATATATATATATATATATATATATATATATTATATAGATATATAACGATATATATATCTATAATATATATATATTAATATATATATATATATATATATATATATATATATATATCTATCTATATGCTCAGGCCCAATCCCCATTTTGGGGGTAGCCGACTCAAGACAGAGCAAGAACAGGGAAAACACAAAAACAACATAAAACAAAAAATAAACAGATAAAAAACACAAACTCACACACATCCAGGTCACCCGGTATATATATATATATATATATATATATATATATATACCGGTATATATATATATATATATATATATATATATATATATATTATAATATAGTATATATATATGGCTTCTATTCTGACTATCTTACTTAAACCTTCTTACTACCACAGATTCACCTTAAAGGTGGAGGCTCATGGGTTGAGATAAACTTGGACTGATAATCGCCAAGCTGTACATAATTATCTTGCAAAATGCAATGGCACTGAAATAATTATTAACAATGGTATAAAGGATTTTGTGGATCGTCTATACCGGGCCTGTGACGTCACAAGAGTATAAGTCCACCATCCAGTCTAGGATAAGGATACTGGTGTGACGTCACTGTGACGTCACAGGCCCGGTATACACGATCCACAAAATCCTTCATACCATTGTTAATAATTATTTCAGTGCCATTGCAAGATAATTATGTGCAGCTTGGCGATTATCAGTCCATGTTTATCTCAACCCATGAGACCCCACCTTTAAACTGCACAAAATCGTCTAAATATAGCTAGAATAAAATAAAACAGACGTCGCTGGTACATAAAGGATTAACAGTACGTATTTAGTTTGTTCCCTAGACCTCCATCAAGCTTAAAATTACACCCCCTTGAGTCCCTTTCAAGATAAATTTGTACATTTTTCGGTAGAAAAATGTCCCGGCCTTCCTCTTAAATTACAGGCTCGCTATCGCTCGCCAGGATAAAATCGACACCTGAATGGTACGAAAGGTCTTAATGCGAGGTGAAAGTTCTTAAAATCGCTCAACTAATGGGGAAAACGTCTTAAAATCTCAAAAGCAATGGGGCTAGACATGAGGGAGAAAGGGGTCAAGAAAAAAATCCCTTGAGTGGAGATCTCCCCTTAACAGTACGTATTTTCCCCAAGGTCCTCCACCATTATCAATAATAAAGCCATCTTCTCCGCCCAGGGCCCCACCTCCAGGCAAGTGTTAGGGGGCCAGAGAGATCAGTTATTCATCAGAGTTACTCCCACCATAACTTTATCTATATATACACACACACACACAGTCACACACATACAGAGTCACACACATACAGAGTCACACACACACACAGTCACACAGTCACACCCATACACACAGTCACACCCATACACACAGTCACACACATACAGTCACACACACACAGTCACACACACACACAGTCACACACACACACATACAGTCACACCCACACACACACACACACACACAGACACACACACACACACACAGACACACACACACACACACAGACACACACACACCACACAGACACACACACACACACACACACACACACACACACACACACACACACACCCACACACACACACACTATAATATAGCCATCTTCCCCTCCCGGGGCATCACCTGGAGGCTTGTGGGGAACCAACAGACCAGTCATTTATCACAGTTACCCCTCCAATAACAACTTTCTACTGGTCACTAAATTACCAAATGACCGCTACAATCAGGGCCACTCATACTCTTAAAAAAGCATTGAGAAATATATTAGCGACAAAATTCAAAAGAGAGGATTTTGCGATTTTTGTATTTATATATATATATATATATATTTATATATATATATATATATATAGATATATATATATTTTTTATTTATTTTTTTTATTTTTTTTTTTTGTTCTATGTGATTGAGGGAGGCAAAAGGCATAACTGCCTATAGCGAGTGCCTCCCCCATAGTTGAAAGAGTGACTGGGCCAAAATCAAGGGACGTTCGAGCCAAAATATATATATTTGTTAGCATAGTGTACATGTATTAGTGTTCAAGACTACAAGTACGCATTTCTTGTGGCGATAACAAGACATCCTACACTCCCTACCGGTAACAGACATCCTACACTCCCTACCGGTAACAGACATCCTACACTCCCTACCGGTAAGTTTAATATCATAACGAGGGGCGTCGCGCTCCTTGGTGCCGCTAGAAGAGTGGCGAACACATCAAAAGGTATCAAAAGGTAAGGGTATGTATCGGTTTTTAGTTTGTTCCCTAGACCTCCATCAAGCTTAAAATTACACCCCCTTGAGCCCCTTTCAAGATAAATTTGTACATTTTTCGGTAGAAAAATGTCCCGGCCGAAGGCCGGTTCCTCTTAAATTACAGGCTCGCTATCGCTCGCCAGGATAAAATTGACACCTGAATGGCACGAAAGGTCTTATATGGGGTGAAAGTTCTTAAAATCGCTAAACTAATGGGGCAAACGTTTTATAATATCAAAAGCAATGGGGCTAAACATGAGGGAGAAAGGGGTGTCACGAAAAAAATCCCTCAAGTGGAAATCACCCCTTCAATCCCAACACATTAGACGCTTGAGGACATTTATTTCTTTATGGTTTAAAAAAAAGAAAAAATTTAAATACATGGTTTTTTAGTGTGCTCCCTAGACCTATATCAAGCTTTAAGGGGAGATCTCCACTTGAGGGATTTTTGTCTGGACCCCTTTCTCCCTCATGTTTAGCCCCATTGCTTTTGATATTATAAAACCTTTGCCCCATTAGTTTAGCGATTTTAAGAACTTTCACCCAATATTAAGACCTTTCGTGCCAATCAGATGTCGATTTTATCCTGGCGAGCGATAGCGAGCCTGTAATTTAAGAGGAACCGGCCTTCGGCCGGGACATTTTTCTACCGAAAAATGTACAAATTTATCTTGAAAGGGACTCAAGGGGGTGTAATTTTAAGCTTGATGGAGGTCTAGGGAACAAACTAAATACCTCCCCTTAAAACACACCCAAACACCCGCCTTCCAGATCAATTTGTAAATTTCTCGATAGAAAATGTCGGTTCGCTTTCCTTCACCAGGAAAAAAGAACGACACCTAAATGGCACGAAAAGTCTTAATATTGACTAAGAAATGGGGCGAAAGGTCATACAATCGCCAAACTAATAGGACGAACGTCATCAAATCTTAAAATTAATGGGGCTAAACAGGAGAGAGAAGGGGGGGGGAGGGGGTCCAGGAACACCCCCTTAAGGGGAGGTATTTAGTTTGTTCCCTAGACCTCCATCAAGCTTAAAATTACACCCCCTTGAGTCCCTTTCAAGACAAATTTGTACATTTTTCGGTAGAAAAATGTCCCGGCCGAAGGCCGGTTCCTCTTAAATTACAGGCTCGCTATCGCTCGCCAGGATAAAATCGACACCTGCATTGCACGAAAGGTCTTAATATGGGGTGAAAGTTCTTAAAATTGCTAAGCTAATGGGGCAAACGTTTTATAATATTAAAAGCAATGGGGCTAAACATGAGGGAGAAAGGGGTGTCAAGAAAAAACTCCCTGAAGTGGAAATCTCCCCTGAACGGTCGCTAGTAAACAAAGGAACCCCCAGAGAGTTCAGGGCTACCAACCAACCAACCAGCCTATTATACCTCACAATAGTAACTCGGAAGGTCAGGTCACGGAAGGTCACAAAGGTCAAGATGATTATTGGGGCTTTATTCTTAAGGGAACAGGTTGTTATTTTTATATATTAATTTATTTTTTTAGTTTCTTCCCTAGACCTCCATCAAACTTTAAAAAAAAAAAAAAAAAAAAAACATCCATTAGATCCCCTGCAAAATTAGTTTGTACATTTTTCGGTAGAGGCTCGCTCTCGCTCGCCAGGACAAAATCGACACCTAAATGGTACGAAAGGTCTTAATATTGACAAAGAAATGGGAAAAAAAAAGTCTTAAAATCGACAAACTAATGGGCCGGTTTTCTGGACCACTGGCTTTCTCCCTCATGTTTAGCCCCATTACTTTTCAGATGTTAAGATGTTTGTCCCATTAGTTAGTCGATTTTAAGACCTTTCGCCCCATTTCTTCGTCAATATTTAGACCTTTCGTGCTATTTAGGTGTCGATTTTTTCCCTGGCGAACGATAGTGAGCCTGTAATGTTGGTACATTTTTCTACCGAAAAATGTACAAATTAATCTAGAAGGGGGATCTAATGTTTTTTGTTTTTAATTTGATGTAGGTCTAGGGAGGAAACTAGAAAAATAATGAATACATGCAAAAATCGGCCTAAAAGTGAACCCTTCCCCCTTAAGAGTGACTCAATTAACCCAACCCTTCCCACGCTCCCTCACACGTGCCGAGTTCTTCAAGTCCGGTTCATCATTATCATCCACACTTACTACCACACTCCACAACACAACCATCACTCCACTTCACAACACAACCACTACTCCACTCCACAACACTACTACCACCACACTCCACTACACAACACCACCACCACCACACTCCACAACACTACCACCACCACACTTCACAACACACCACCACCACACTTCACAACACAACCACTACCGTACTCCACAACACAACACAACACCAATCCACTCCGTAACACAACACAACACTTCACAACACTACTACTACCACTCTTCACAACACCCCACCACCACCACACTTCACAACACTACTACCACCACACTTCACAACACCCCACCACCACCACACTTCACAACACCCCACCACCACCACCACACTTCACAACACACCACCACCACCACACTTCACAACACCCCACCACCACCACCACACTTCACAACACCCCACCACCACCACCACACTTCACAACACCCCACCACCACCACACTTCACAACACCCCACCACCACCACACTTCACAACACTACTACCACCACGCTTCACAACACCCCACCACCACCACACTTCACAACACCCCACCACCACCACACTTCACAGCACCCCACCACCACACTTCACAACACCCCCCCACCACCACACTTCACAACACCCCCCCACCACCACACTTCACAACACCCCACCACCACCACACTTCACAACACCCCACCACCACCACACTTCACAACACCCCACCACCACCACACTTCACAACACCCCACCACCACCACACTTCACAACACCCCACCACCACCACACTTCACAACACCCCACCACCACCACAGTTCACAACACCCCCCCCACCACCACACTTCACAACACCCCACCACCACCACACTTCACAACACCCCACCACCACCACACTTCACAACACCCCACCACCACCACACTTCACAACACCCCACCACCACACTTCACAACACCCCACCACCACCACACTTCACAACACCTCAACCACCACACTTCACCTCCACCACCACTTCATAACACCTCACAACACCACCACCACACTTCACAAAACCCCACCACCACCACACTTCACACACCCCACCACCACACTTCACAACACCCCACCACCACACTTCACAACACCCCACCACCACACTTCACAACACCCCACCACCACACTTCACAACACCCCCCACCACCACCACACTTCACAAACACTACCACACCACCACCACCACACTTCACAACACCCCACCACCACCACACTTCACAACACACCACCACCACCACACTTCACAACACCCCACCACCACACTTCACAACACCCCACCACCACCACACTTCACAACACCCCACCACCACCACACTTCACAACACCCCACCACCACCACACTTCACAACACCCCACCACCACCACACTTCACAACACCCCACCACCACCACACTTCACAACACCCCACCACCACCACACTTCACAACACCCCACCACCACCACACTTCACAACACCCCACCACCACCACACTTCACAACACCCCACCACCACCACACTTCACAACACTTCACCACCCACCACCACACTTCACCACCCACCACCACACTTCACAACACCCCACCACCACCACACTTCACAACACCCCACCACCACCACACTTCACAACACAACCACCACCACCACACTTCACAACACCCCACCACCACCACGCTTCACAACACCCCACCACCACACTTCACAACACCCCACCACCACCACACTTCACAACACCCCACCACCACCACACTTCACAACACCCCACCACCACACTTCACAACACCCCACCACCACACTTCACAACACCCCACCACCACACTTCACAACACCCCACCACCACACTTCACAACACCCCACCACCACACTTCACAACACCCCACCACCACCACACTTCACAACACTACCACCACCACCACCACACTTCACACCACTACCACCACCACCACACTTCACACCACTACCACCACCACCACACTTCACACCACTACCACCACCACCACACTTCACAACACCTCAACCACCACACTTCACAACACCCCACCACCACCACACTTCACAACACTACCACCACCACCACCACACTTCACAACACCCCACCACCACCACACTTCACAACACCCCACCACCACCACACTTCACAACACCCCACCACCACACTTCACAACACCCCACCACCACCACACTTCACAACACCCCACCACCACCACACTTCACAACACCCCACCACCACAACACTTCACAACACCTCACATCATCTCCACCACCATACTTCACAACACCTCCACCAACACACTTCACAACACCTCAACCACCACACTTCACAACACCCCACCACCACACTTCACAACACCCCACCACCACACTTCACAACACCCCACCACCACAACACTACCACCACCACCACCACACTTCACAACACCCCACCACCACCACACTTCACAACAACCCACCACACCACCACACTTCACAACACCCCCCCCCCACCACCACCACACTTCACAACACCCCACCACCACCACACTTCACAACACCCCACCACCACCACACTTCACAACACCCCACCACCACCACACTTCACAACACCCCACCACCACACTTCACAACACCCCACCACCACCACACTTCACAACACCCCACCACCACCACACTTCACAACACCCCACCACCACACTTCACAACACCCCACCACCACACTTCACAACACCCCACCACCACACTTCACAACACCCCACCACCACACTTCACAACACCCCACCACCACCACACTTCACAACACCCCACCACCACCACACTTCACAACACCCCACCACCACCACACTTCACAACACCCCACCACCACACTTCACAACACCCCACCACCACCACACTTCACCCCACCACCACACTTCACCCCACCCCACCACCACACTTCACCCCACCCCACCACAACACTTCACAACACCACCACACTTCACCCCACCCCTCCACAACACAACAACGGGATCAGCCGAAGGGTTTGGAAAGAAATAAGGTACCGGTACAGGAGGTGAAACAGATGATAGTAGTAGTAGTAGTAACCTTCATCACTTTCCTGCTATGATCAAAACCAACCAACCTCTCTCTCTCTCTCTCTCTCAGGAAGCCCTATCACTGCCGTCACCCCACCGACCCCCTTCGCTTAAGGGGAGGTATTTAGTTTGTTCCCTAGACCTCCATCAAGCTTAAAATTACACCCCCTTGAGTCCCTTTCAAGATAAATTTGTAAATTTTTCGGTAGAAAAATTTCCCGGCCGAAGGCCGGTTCCTCTTAAATTACAGGCTCGCTATCGCTCGCCAGGATAAAATCGACACCTGAATTGCACGAAAGGTCTTAATATGGGGTGAAAGTTCTTAAAATCGCTAAACTAATGGGGCGAACGTTTTATAATATCAAAAGCAATGGGGCTAAACATGAGGGAGAAAGGGGTCAAGAAAAAAATCCCTCAAGTGGAGATCTCCCCTTAACTCAACCCTTCCGTGCCCAAGAAGCTACAGAACATCCTCCACCCATCCTTGTCCAAGCAACCGTTTATTATGGAGGATTTTGCCATGTTCGTGCATTGTATAAGAGTTTGTCCCCTTAGCTGACACTAACGCCTTCCCAGACTGCCTTGAAACTAAAAACTCGACACTATAATGGGGTAAAGAGTCTCTCTCTCTCGCTCTCTCTCTCTCTCTCTCTCTCTCTCTAATTACACGCGGGGAAACGGTTGCAAAATTATTGGTAAATCTTTTAACTCGCACGAATCTAAGAATTTCTTCTTCAATCGAGTTGTCAACTTGTGGAATGGGCTTCCCCGAGACGTTATAGACTGCAGCACCGTTGATTCATTTAAATTCCGCCTAGACAAATATCTCGCATCAAACCCGCGACTGACTGCGTTTGTAAATGAATAACTTTATCCTCCCCTCAGTTACTAACCCATATGTCCCCTACTAACTTCCTAGTCCTGCCACGTTAGTGGCAGGGCAGTAGTTCCCTTTCCAATGTTCCCTTACCCACTCTAAACCACTGTTTGGACACTTGATCCTCAGTGTTTTGGAGGACAAGCAGCCTAGAAGGGTCACTAGATCTGTTGTTGCTTGATTTCCTTTGTACTCCTTTGTACTCTCTCTCTCTCTCTCTCGTTATATAGGGTAGACGTGATGGCCTGGTAAATGGTACCGCACAACCTCCGAGGCGCCTCCTTCATTCGTCTTCTTAAGGGGAGATCTCCACTTGAGGGATTTTTTTCTTGACCCCTTTCTCCCTCATGTTTAGCCCCGTTGCTTTTGATATTATAAAACATTTACCCCATTAGCTTAGCAATGTTAAGAACTTTCACCCCATATAAAGACGTTTCATGCCATTCAGGTGTCGATTTTATCCCGGCCGAAGGCCGGTTCCTCTTAAATTACAGGCTCGCTATCGCTCGCCAGGATAAAATTGACACCTGAATGGCACGAAAGGTCTTAATATGGGGTGACAGTTCTTAAAATCGCTAAACTAATGGGGCAAACGTGTTATAATATCAAAAGCAATGGGGCTAAAGATGAGGGAGAAAGGGGTCCAGGAAAACAATCCCTTAAGTGGAGATCTCCCCTAAACGGGTAGACGTCCTTCCTAAGCTGAACAACATGGTCTAATAGTTGCGGCCAGCCTGTAATGCAAAGTACCGTACATCACCGGTAAAAGAAGAAGGAGGGGTGGTTAAGGGGAGATTTCCACTTGAGGGATTTTTTTCTGGACCCCTTTCTCCCTCATGTTTAGCCCCATTGCTTTTGAGATTTTAAGACCTTCGCCCTAGTAGTTTGGCTATTTTAAGACATTTTGCCCCATTTCTGTCAATTTTAAGACCTTTCGTGCCGTTAAGGTGTCGATATTTTCCTGGCGAGCGATGGCGAGCCTGTAATTTAAGAGCAACCGGCCTCCGGCCGGGATATTTTTCTACCGAAAAAGGTACAAATTTATCTTGAAAGGGGGTCTAGGGGCTGTAATTTTAAGCTTGATGAAAAAGTAGGGAACAAACTAAATACCTCCCCTTAACTAGAGTTACATCCAGTTATATAGATACACAGTCAGACTGCACAGACCTTGCGGAAGTTGCGGTCTCTACTAGGCAGTCCGGCCTTAATGCTAACATAGAATTTGCTATACAGAGTGGAAAGTCAGGAACTAACCTTACCCAAGGTTACTGTAGATGGATAGCAAAGCACAGAGAGAGAGAGAGAGAGAGAGAGAGAGAGAGAGAGAGAGAGTTACATCCAGTTATATAGATACAAAGTCAGACTGCACAGACCTTGCGGAAGTTGCGGTCTCTACTAGGCAGTCCGGCCTTAATGCTAACATAGAATTTGCTATACAGAGTGGAAAGTCAGGAACTATACCTTACCCAAAGTTACTGTAGATGGATAGCAAAGCACAGAGAGAGAGAGAGAGAGAGTGAGAGGTCAACCAAAGAGTAACACAGACCTTGCGGAAGTTGCGGTCTCTACTAGGCAGTCCGGCCTTAATGCTAACATAGAATTTGCTATACAGAGTGGAAAGTCAGGAACTAACCTTACCCAAGGTTACTGTAGATGGATAGCAAAGCACAGAGAGAGAGAGAGAAAAACTAAAAATAGGGCTTCCGTGAGTGTGAGTGTGTGTGTGTGTATTGCCTGCGGGTGTATGTATGTACAGTATATGTGTAGGGTATGTATGTATGTGTGTGTGTGTGCGTGTGTGTTTGAAGTGTGTGTGACTATATGTATGTATAATTATAAAGCCCCGACACAGGTAAGCTACAGCAGTGGTGGTGGTGGTGGTGGAGAGGGTTTGCTTGTTGTTGCTAGGGAAAGCTCCGTAGCGTGCCAGACACCAGTATTGAGTGGGAAGGGAAAGGTAGCAAGGAAGAAAGGGAAAGCTATATCATAACTGGGGGGGGATTATAGATTGTATAGATGGTCTCTCTCTCTCTCTCTCTCTCTCTCTCTCTCTCTCTCTCTCTCTCTCTCTCTCTCTCTCTCTCTAGCCTTGCCACGGACATTAGTTCCAGGGCAGTAGTTCCCTTTCCAATGTTCCCTTACCCACTCTAAACCACTGTTTGGACACTTGATCCTCAGTGTTTTGGAGGACAAGCAGCCTAGAAGGGTCACTAGACCTGTTGTTGCTTGATTTCCTTTGTACTCTCTCTCTCTCTCTCTCTCTCTCTGGATTACAGCATTTTCCTTGCTTCCATATGAATACAACACGCAACCAAGGCTGGAAGTTAGTATTGCAAATATTCAACACTGGTATTTGTGGACACTATTTCACATATAAGATCTGTTCTACCTGGATCAAACTTCCCCCAGAAGCTCGGAAGTTGTACACAGTTCAAGAAGAGAATATATATTATTTGACATACTCTACGATGAGTGTATGTGCACCGAAGAATCTCTCTCCTTCCACTTCGAATCTCTCTCCGGAATGGACCACAAGGTATGTGAGATAGTAACTATTCCTTGTAACTCCGTGTAACTCTCTCCGTGTATCGAGCACGTATATCTCCACCCTCCCACAACGTAAGTAGGATAATAAGAGTTAATTTGACCGTAATGCTCTACCTTGCCTCTACCCTATGGATGCACCTTCCTTCCTTCCTTCCTTCCTTCCTTCCTTCCTTCCTTCCCTCCTCCCTTCATCCGTTCGTTCCCTGCTCTCTCCATGCCTTCCTTTCCTGATTCCTTCACCCCTTCTTCTTTCTCTCCTCCCTACCATACATTCTTCCTTCCTTCCAGAGCCGTCTATCAGGAGCACCTACTATATATAAGCTGTCAGTAAGATCACCCTATAGCTATATTTACACAAACACACACACACACACACATATTTCTCCACCCTTGTACTGAACCCCAGAGAATAACACTTTATTATAGGTAATCATCGTCATCATCAGCTCTCCCTCTCCCTATATTTGCATGTTCTATAATTACCCCCCCCCCCTCTCTCTCTCTCTCTCTCTCATATCCATAACCCCACCTAATCATGGACTAAGCCCCCACCCCCAGGAAATCAGCAAGACCTACTGTAGCCTATATATAAAATTGACATGCATCTTTGTACCCGGACTGATTACCTACTGCCACGGACATTAGTTCCAGGGCAGTAATTCCCTTTCCAATGTTCCCTTACCCACTCTAAACCACTGTTTGGACACTTGATCCTCAGTGTTTTGGAGGACAAGCAACCTAGAAGGGTCACTAGATCTGTTGTTGCTTGATTTCCTTTGTACTCCTTTGTACTGTGTGTGTGTGTGTAGCTGGTTATATATATATATATATATATATATATATACTGTATGTGTGTGTCTGGTAGTACAGGTAAACCACACACACACACACACACACGTAAACGTCTTAAAACAGTAGGCTGAATGGGGCCGAATGGATACAAGCCAAAAAGAGAGGGAGAGAAGGAGAACCAAAAAAAGCGAGGTGGGCTCCCTTAATAACGACTATAAGGAAGGGATTAAGTCTCTCGGTTTTCACTTAACCTCTATTCTGAACCTGAAGGCTCTTAAGGGGAGGTTTTTAGTGTGTTTCCTAGACTTCCATCAAGCTTGAAATTACACCCCCTTGGACCCCCTTTCAAGATAAATTTGTACATTTTTCGGTAGAAAAATGTCCCGGCCGAAGGCCGGTTCCTCTTAAATTACAGACTCGCTATCGCTCGCCAGGAAAAAATCGACATCTAAATGGCACGAATGGTCTTAAAAGTGACATAAATGGGGTGAAAGTTGTTAACATCGCAAACTAATTGGGCGAACGTCTTAAAATCTCAAAAGCAATGGGGCTAAACATGAGGGAGAAAGGGGTAAAAAAAAAAAAAAAAAAAAATCCTCAAGTGGAAACCTCCCCATAACCTCTATTCACTGGAGTGGAGAAGACCAGAGACACTTGATAATCTACACATGGAGAGTTATCTAGGGTCTATGTGCCAAACCTTCACTAACACCGCAATATCAAGGAACTGGAGCGCCTTTCAACTTTCCCTTCATAATTGCTGAGGGGCACAGGGCCTTGGGTGGGGCTTTGGTTTCCCGGGCGTTTCCGCACCTTCCTCAGCTCCCTGCCTTGGAGTGGCTTCGGTCACCCGGGCTTTGTTAGTGGTAAGCAGGGAGGATTTTGTGGGGGCGCTTGTTTATGGCCTTGGCCTTGCTCGAGACCTTGGGGCTGTTCGGCCAGACAGCCTGGGGAACAACAACAACAACTGGAGCGACGGGGGGGTTGAAGGCAATGTAACATCCCACCCCTAAGATTTTAAGACGTTCGCCCCATTAGTTTGGCGATTTTAAGAATTTTCACCCAATTTATGTCACTTTTAAGACTTTCCGTCCCATTTAGGTGTCGAATTTTTCCTGGCGAGCGATAGCGAGCCTGCAATTTAAGAGGAATCGGCCATTTTTCTACCGAAAAATGTACAAATTTATCTTGAAAGGGGGTTAAGGGCGTGTAATTTCAAGCTTGATGGAAGTCTAGGAAACACACTAAAAACCTCCCCTTAACCTCTATTCACTGGAGTGGAGAAGACCAGAGATACTTGATAATCTATCATAATCATATCATAATCATATCATAATCATATCATATCATATCATAATCATATCATAATCATATCATAATCATATCATAATCATATCATATCATAATATTGTCATAATCATATCATAATCATATCATAATCATATCATAATCATATCATATCATAATCATATCATAATCATATCATAATCATATCATAATCATATCATATCATAATCATATCATAATCATATCATAATCATATCATAATCATATCATAATCATATCATAATCTTGATAATCATGGAGAGCTATTGAGAGTCTAAGTGGCAAACCTTCACACCACAATACCATGGAACTGAAGCGACGGGGGGGGGGGGGGGGGTGTTGTAGGAAATGTAACCTCCCACCCCCAAGAGTGTAGGGGAGCTCTGGGCCCACTGAGGGACTCCTGGTTGACAAATAGGGGTCCGAGTAGTCTCCTCTCCCAACACAATGCCAGAGAACGTGAAAAACCCGATGGATGTGCCAACGGTGTCCAGGGCGTTTCTGCACCCTCCTCAGCTCCTCGTCTGGGAGCTGCTTCGGTCAACTGGGCTTTCTTAGTGGTAAAGCTGGTAAGGTTCTGTGGGGGTGCTTGGTTATGGTACTTGGCCGGCTTGGGCTGTTCGGGCAGACAGCCTGGGGAACAACAGCAACCATTTCTAGTTGGTACCTGATCAGCCATGCTTTACGGGGAGGAGAGCTGCCCCATCAAATAGCCTGCTGCATAAAGAACTGGCAGCAAATATACTCGGGGGGAGCAGCTCTCGGCGAAGCCATTGAAGGATGGGTGAAAAAAGGATAGACTCCAGACGGAACGTACCTTTAAAGAGTCGTTTTCCATAGCCAGTCTGTTAACCTGACTCTGGTACTCAGAGCACCTGGTCTCTGACTGTTCCAACTGAGCCTCCAACTCGGCCTCCAGGTCTCTGCTGCCGCTCTGGAACTCTTCCAGCTCCTCCCGGGTCTCTTCCAGGCTGAAAAACAAAAAATATATATATATTGTTCGTTCATAATAATAATGATAATAATAATAATACGAATAATAATAATGATAATAATAACAAAAAAAATAATAAAATAATAATAATAATAATAAAAAAAAAAAAAATAATAATAAAAAAAAATAATAATAATAATGATAATCATAATATAAAAATAATAATAATAATAATAATAATAATAATAATAATAATAATAATAATAATAATAATCTATCTCTATCTATTGCCGGACGCCTTACTCCCCAAGGGGAGGTTTTTAGTGTGTTTCCTAGACTTCCATCAAGCTTGAAATTACACCCCCTTGACCCCCTTTCAAGATAAATGTGTACATTTTTCGGTAGAAAAATTTCCCGGCCGAAGGCCGATTCCTCTTAAATTACAGGCTCGCTATCGCTCGCCAGGAAAAAATTGACACCTAAATGGGACGACAGGTCTTAAAAGTGACATAAATGGGGTGAAATTTCTTAAAATTGACAAACTAATGGGGCGAACGTCTTAAAATCTCAAAAGCAATGGGGCTAAACATGAGGGAGAAAGGGGTAAAGAAAAAAATACCTCAAGAGGAAATCTCCCCTTAACGAGGGTGGCCATACACAGAATGCCCCCAAGCGGACCTACTCCCTGTAAGAGGGACAACCCGAGCCAGTTTACTGAAGGACTTTCAGGATTGACCACTCAATTTAGGATCCGTCCGACTCCGAGGCCCTCTGTGTATCATGTTGGCAGTCTGATTTACTTCAGACAAACCCCAGCTTACCACTTTCATAACATTATTTGTACGTTTTAACTTTTGATTAACGATAATCAGTAATCAGAGCTATGTAGGATAATGTTATCATAGTTATACGAAAACGACGTGTGTGTGTGTGTGTGAGAGAGAGAGAGAGAGGTGTGTGTGTGTGTGTGTGAGAGAGAGAGAGAGTGGTGTGTGTGTGTGAGAGTGGTCTGATGTATGTGTGTGAGTGGTGTGTGCATGTATGGTGTGTGTGTGTGTGTGTGTGTGAGAGAGAGAGTGGTGGTGTGTGTGTGTGTGTGTGAGAGTGGTCTGATGTATGGTGTGTGTATGGTGTGTGGTGTGTGTATGGTTTGTGTGTGAGTGGTGTGGTGTATGTGTGTGCATGTATGTGTGTGTGTGTGTGTGTGTGTGTGTGTGTGTGTGTGTGTGTGTTCCCTATTATACAGACCTTTCAATATTTACCAGAGCCATGTTAGCTTTCTAGTATTTTTCCCTTCTTCCCCGGGCTCGATCGATTAAGGGGAGGTTTTTAGTTTGGTCCGTAGATATCCATCAAGCTTAAGATTACACCCCCTTGAGCCCCTTTCAAGATAAATTTGTACATTTTTCGGTAGAAAAATGTCCCGGCTGAAAGCCGGTTTCTCTTAAATTACAGGCTCGCTATCGCTCGCCAGAATAAAATCGACACCTAAATGGTACGAAAGGTCTTAAAAGTGACATAAATGGGGTGAAACTTCTTAAAATCGCCAAACTAATGGGGCGAACGTCTTAAAACTTCAAAAGCAATGGGGCTAAACATGAGGGAGCAAGGAGTCAAGAAAAAGAAAAAATCCCTCAAGTGGACATCTCCCCTTAAGCAATTGTATTTAGCTAATGAAGTGAAACTCTGGCCAAGGGTATTAATAGGCTGAGCAAAGAAGTTGTTCGAGAGAGAGAAACACAAATACGGTAGCTATTGTTTGTACTAGGCTACTATTGTTAAAGATAGACGTGTTTATTCAGTTTAATGGGAGATTTTTAGTGTGTTTCCTAGACCTCCATCAAGCTTGAAATTAACCCCCTTTTAACCCCCTTTCAAGATAAATTTGTACATTTCCCGGCCGAAGGCCGGTTCCTCTTAAATTACAGGCTCGCTATCGCTCGCCAGGGAAAAACTCGACACCTAAATGGGACGAAAGGTCTTAAAAGTGACATAAATGGGGTGAAACTTCTTAAAATCGCCAAAATAATGGGGCAAACGTCTTACAATCTCAAAAAGCAATGGGGCTAAACATGAGGGAGCAAGGGGTAAATACAAAAATATCCCTCAAGTGGATATCTGATGAAATGAAACTCTGGCCAAGGGTATATATTAATAGGCTAAGCAAAGTTGTTCCAGCCTAGGCTACTTTTGTTAAAGCTAGGCGGGTTTACTCAGTTTAAGAGGAGATTTCCACTGGAGGGATTTTTGTCTTGACTCCTTTCTCCCTCATGTTTAGCCCCATTGTTAAGACGCGTTCGCCCCATTATTTTGACGATTTTAAGAACTTTCAACCCATTTCTGTCAATTTTAAGACCTTTCGTGCCATTTAGGTGTCGATTTTATCCTGGCGAGCGATAGCGAGCCTGTAATTTAAGAGGACCCGGCTTTCAGCCGGGACATTTTTCTACCGAAAAATGTACAAATTTATCTTGAAAGGGGCTCAAGGGGGTGTAATCTTAAGCTTGAAGGATATCTACGGACCAAACTAAAAACCTCCCCTTAAGAAAGAGCTCTCGTATTCCCGGCATTAGCCTATATCCTATTACAAATGTTCATACAATATTGCCAACGAAGGCTCAACAACTAATAGTTTCTTACCAGTTACGACATTCCACAGCGAGAGATACACCACATCACACTGTTTATTGTCCAGGTTACATAGTTCCTGGCGATAATACTGAGCATTTCCACAGCCCATCACGGTTAATAAGGTTGTGGTAATAACTGAGGTAAGGAATTATATGGGTCGAGTTGGAAATTAGCAAAATTATCGCACGAAAATACAGCCTGCCCCGCCCTCCCAGAAGCAAGGCCTACTCCGCGCCAAGCGGTTTTCCCGCCAAAAAGTCAAGCGACTCACCCCTCGTATTTAATATCACCACCCATACAGTTTATTGATACAACAACACCTATATTGTATGAAAATAAATTCCAATGATTTATAAAGAAGAAGGTTCATGAAATATAACTTGAAGAAGATGCTTGGAAAGTTATATATATATAAATGAAGGCACTAGGAGTATCCGGCAACTCAATTATTATGTTCCTTCCAACAACCAACTATACTCCTAAAATCGATTAATGAAATTTACAAACACATGTGGCAGTCCGTGGATTCGAATCCAGGATGCTCACACCGAAAATCAACACCTTATGCATCGCACCACGTAGACAGTTAGACGTAGACAAGTGATAAATCATTGCCTCGTTTTCTAGATACATTTGAGTTTTGCCATTATATAAACAAATATTAAGGGGAGATTTCCACTTGAGGGATTTTTTTCTTGACTCCTTTCTCCCTCATGTTTAGCCTCATTGCTTTTGAGATTTTAAGACGTTCGCCCCATTAGTTTGGCGATTTTAAGAACCCTGGCCCCATTTCTGTCAATTTTAAGACCATTCGTGCCATTTAGGTGTCGATTTTTTCCTGGCGAGTAATAGCGAGCCTGTAATATAAGGGGAATCGGCCTTCGGCCGGGACATTTTTCTACCGAAAAATGTACAAATTTATCTTGAAAGGGGGTCAAGGGGGAGTAATTTTAAGTTTGATGGAAGTCTAGGGAATCAACTAAAAACCTCTCCTTAAGTGGACTGTGAATTTTCTGTTGATAAATAGAGAAAAACGTGTAAAAATACATATATGTTTCTACAGTGTACGGTACTATGGCTTGAGTGTACAGTCGGTCTAATAAGTCATGTCTCGGCTCCAAGTATATTTTGATCACGAATTGGTATCAGCAATATCTAAGCTTAATTTATTCATTTCAAGTGAAACATACAAACATGTTCCTACACTTAAACCGGAGTCACACGAGCGCTTTTTCCGTCAATTTTTACGGGCAATTGTTGGCTGGCAGCTTCAAAATACATGTTCCATAAGAATTAAACGACCTAACATAATCTAACTTCGATCTAGTTTCCGATTCCAAAGCAAAAATATCCCTAAATATCACCAGCAAAAACTTGCTCATGGAAAATTGACGGAGAAAGCGCTCGTGTGACAGTGGCTTTAGGCCGGTGCCGTACGAGCGATTTTTCTGGCAATTGGAGGCCTTTTTCTGGCAATTGGAGGCCTTTTTCTGGCAATTGGAGGCCTTTTTTGGCAATTGGAGGCCTTTTCTGGCAATTGGAGGTCTTATTCTGGCAATTGGAGGCCTTTTTCTGGCAATTGGAGGCCTTTTTCTGGCAATTGGAGGCCTTTTCTGGCAATTGGAGGCCTTTTCTGGCAATTGGAGGCCTTTTTCTGGCAATTGGAGGCCTTTTCTGGCAATTGGAGGCCTTTTTCTGGCAATTGTAGGCCTTTTTCTGGCAATTGGAGGCCTTTTTCTGGCAATTGGAGGCCTTTTTCTGGCAATTAGAGGCCTTTTCTGGCAATTGGAGGCCTTTTTCTGGCAATTGGAGGCCTTTTTCACATTGGAATTGGAAACTAGACTGAATTGAGATTATGCTAGGTGACTGATTTATGATAGAACTTGAATTTCGAAGCTGCCAGACTACAATTGCCGACTTGCGAGTTTCATTCTATAGGGAAGTTGGAGTTGTAGACGTCGATATTTAGCAGAATAAGAAGCTACAAAACGGTTCTAGTAATGTTATAAATACATAAACAACCCAATTCAACATGCTATTTATCCCTCAGAAACCTACATAATTACTGTATTTGGGTTTAAGGGGAGGTATTTAGTTTGTTCCCTAGACCTCCATCAAGCTTAAGGGGAGGTACCGGTATTTAGTTTGTTCCCTAGACCTCCATCAAGCTTAAAATTACACCCCCTTGAGTCCCTTTCAAGATAAATTTGTACATTTTTTCGGTAGAAAAATTTCCCGGCCGAAGGCCGGTTCCTCTTAAATTACAGGCTCGCTATCGCTCGCCAGGATAAAATTGACACCTGAATGGCACGAAAGGTCTTAACATGGGGTGAAAGTTCTTAAAATCGCTAAACTAATGGGGCAAACGTTTTATAATATCAAAAGCAATGGGGCGAAACATGAGGGAGAAAGGGGTCCAGAAAAAAATCCCTCGAGTGGAGACCTGCCCTTAAGATCGATGTGTATAGGCCGAACTTCCTTATAGCCTGAAACTCGCAAGTGGTCAATTGCCCGTAAAAATTGACGGAAAAAGATCTCGTGTGACACCCCCCCCCGCTATTCAACATCTGACAGACATAAATACAGCACAGAGCCAGCCAAACGTAATGACAGCCGAGCCATGATTTATCAGCGCAGGTAATACCCTACCGATAATGCCATTTAGGATTATAATTACGTGTAAATTGGATTCACGAGATACGCAATTAATTACACTTTTAACCCCTTCAAGCTCTGACGCGTTCTAGCAGTATATGTTGGCTACCATTAGACGGGTTTTATGCAGCTTAGGAAGGATCTGTGGGTATTAAAAGGGTAAAGACACTCTCAATCAACCCTCTGACTTCCATATACCCTTCCTAATCTGAATAAAATCGTCTTATAATTACCAGAAAACAACACATAAATGCGTATTGGAGCTTGAAAGGGTTAATTAGGTGTATATTGGATTCTCGAGATACGCAATTAATTACACTTTTAATTAGGTATATATTGGATTCACGAGATACGCAATTAATTACACTTTTAATTAGGTATATATTGGATTCTCGAGATACGCAATTAATTACACTTTTAATTAGGTATATATTGGATTCACGAGATACGCAATTAATTACACTTTTAATTAGGTATATATTGGATTCACGAGATACGCAATTAATTACACTTTTAATTGAGTATATATTGGATTCTCGAGATACGCAATTAATTACACTTTTAATTAGGTGTATATTGGATTCACGAGATACGCAATTAATTACATATGCGGAGAGAAATTAAGAAACATTGCCAATCCCTATTTAATCAGAATTCAGAGAAGAGGAATTCCATTTGGACTAGAGGTGTACACAACATTGACTTAACGATCAGTAAACATGTGTGTGTGTGTGTGTGTGTGTGTGTGTGTGTGTGTGTGTGTGTCATCAGTACATTTTGTTTTCCTTCTATTTTTTTTCCCTTTCATCAGTACACACACACACACACCCACACCCACACACATCAGTACTGTACAGGTAAGGTGGTGAAGATAATTAAAGACCAAGTGGGTTGACATTTATAGACTTGTCGCGAGGAATGTCGGGGTGTGGAGGAACGGGTTATATTGTATCTCTACTGTGTATGTCTGACTTTATGTGTGTGTGTGTGTGTGTGTGTGTGTGTGTGTGTGTGTACTGGTGACACTCACACATCCACACACACACACGTCCATAAATCTCAGCCAGTTTGGTCTTCAGTTACCTTCACCATACCTTTACAATACTGGTGTGTCACCAATACACACACACACACCAGTATGTACCGGTATCCTACAACCACAACCACACATATAAATCACCAGTACACACACCAGTACACACACACATACCCAGTACACACACACACACCAGTACACACACATCACCAGTACACACACACTGTGACACACACACATCACCAGTACACACACACACACCAGTACACACACAATGTGACACACACACATCACCAGTACACACACACACACATCACCAGTACACACACACACGCATTACCGTACACCCCACATGCCTGACCATCCACATAGCTAGTACGGTACCATAGTCTAGTATTTTCCAGCTGAGTGTAAATTGCCATGTTAACCCTTTCAGACTCATATGACGCAGAGGTTGCCAGATTAGCAATAAGAAATAGAGTTCTCTCACTCTTATAATTACCTCTCCAAAATTAGTTTTCTGCCCACAGCTAACTCAAAGACAACTGCAGAGGTTGAAGTAACTAAACTAAAGGTTTCTAAATACCCCTGATGGTAACAAAGGCTTTAAAGTATCCCCAATAGGCTCAACACAGCTAACTCAAAGACAACTGCAGAGGTTGAAGTAACTAAACTAAAGGTTTCTAAATACCCCTGATGGTAACAAAGGCTTTAAAGTATCCCTAATAGGCTCAAAATCGCGTCATATGTCGGAGAGGGTTAATATCTTGGTTACTCAGGTATCATGTAGATTTTCTGGCCAAATATGTCGTAAAATATGAATACCTGGTACTTGGCATTAAGGGGAGATTTCCACTTGAGGCACTTTTTTCTTGACCCCTTTCTCCCTCATGTCTAGCCCCATTGCTTTTGATATGTTAAGACGTTTGCCCCATTATTTTGACGATTGTAAGATCTTTCGCCCCATTTCTGTCAATTTTAAGACCTTTCGTGCCATTTATGTGTCGATTTTATCCTGGCGAGCGATAGCGAGCCTGTAATTTAAGAGGAACCGGCTTTCAGCCGGGAAATTTTTCTACCGAAAAATTTACAAATTTATCTTGAAAGGGGGGTCAAGGGGGAGTAATTTCAAGCTAGATGGAGGTCTAGGGAACACACTAAAAACCTCCCCTTAATACGACGCAGAGACCTACTAGATTCTAGCATAGGTCGTTATTCTGGTTACCCTCCTTCCTCGTGTTTAGCCCCATTAGTTTGTATGACGTTCGGCCTGTTAGTTTGGCGATTTTAAGACCTTTCGCCCCATTTCATAGTCAAAATTCAAGACCTTTCGTGCTATTTAGGTGTCGATTTTTTCCTGGCGAACAATAGTGAGCCTGTATATAAATTTAAGACCTTTCGCCCCATTTCATAGTCAAAATTCAAGACCTTTCGTGCTATTTAGGTGTCGATTTTTTTCCTGGCGAACAATAGTGAGCCTGTATATAAATTTAAGACCTTTCGCCCCATTTCATAGTCAAAATTCAAGACCTTTCGTGCTATTTAGGTGTCGATTTTTTTTCTGACGAACAATAGTGAGCCTGTATATAATTTTAAGACCTTTCGCCCCATTTCATAGTCAAAATTCAAGACCTTTCGTGCTATTTAGGTGTCGATTTTTTTCTGGCGAACAATAGTGAACCTGTATATACATTTTGAATGAAACAATATATAAATTAGTCAAGCATGGGGATGTAATGGATGTATTTTTTGTTAAAGTTTGATGGAGGTCTAGGGAGGGAGGTAAAATAAACAGGACTATATTAATAAATAAACTCCAACAAATTACCACTGTCCCCTTAACCCTCTCCGACATATGACGCGATTTTGAGCCTATTAGGGATACTTTAAAGCCTTTGTTACCATCAGGGGTATTTAGAAACCTTTAGTTTAGTTACTTCAACCTCTGCAGTTGTCTTTGAGTTAGCTGTGTTGAGCCTATTGGGGATACTTTAAAGCCTTTGTTACCATCAGGGGTATTTAGAAACCTTTAGTTTAGTTACTTCAACCTCTGCAGTTGTCTTTGAGTTAGCTGTGTTGAGCCTATTGGGGATACTTTAAAGCCTTTGTTACCATCAGGGGTATTTAGAAACCTTTAGTTTAGTTACTTCAACCTCTGCAGTTGTCTTTGAGTTAGCTGTGTTGAGCCTATTGGGGATACTTTAAAGCCTTTGTTACCATCAGGGGTATTTAGAAACCTTTAGTTTAGTTACTTCAACCTCTGCAGTTGTCTTTGAGTTAGCTGTGTTGAGCCTATTGGGGATACTTTAAAGCCTTTGTTACCATCAGGGGTATTTAGAAACCTTTAGTTTAGTTACTTCAACCTCTGCAGTTGTCTTTGAGTTAGCTGTGTTGAGCCTATTGGGGATACTTTAAAGCCTTTATTACCATCAGGGGTATTTAGAAACCTTTAGTTTAGTTACTTCAACCTCTGCAGTTGTCTCTAGATTAGCTGTGTTGAGACTATTGGGGATACTTTAAAGCCTTTGTTACCATCAGGGGTATTTAGAAACCTTTAGTTTAGTTACTTCAACCTCTGCAGTTGTCTTTGAGTTAGCTGTGTTGAGCCTATTGGGGATACTTTAAAGCCTTTATTACCATCAGGGGTATTTAGAAACCTTTAGTTTAGTTACTTCAACCTCTGCAGGTGTCTTTGAGTTAGCTGTGTTGAGCCTATTGGGGATACTTTAAAGCCTTTGTTTCCATCAGGGCTATTTAGAAACCTTTAGTTTAGTTACTTCAACCTCTGCAGTTGTCTTTGAGTTAGCTGTGTTGAGCCTATTGGGGATACTTTAAAGCCTTTGTTTCCATCAGGGATATTTAGAAACCTTTAGTTTAGTTACTTCAACCTCTGCAGTTGTCTTTGAGTTAGCTGTGTTGAGCCTATTGGGGATACTTTAAAGCCTTTGTTACCATCAGGATATTTAGAAACCTTTAGTTTAGTTACTTCAACCTCTGCATTTGTCTTTGAGTTAGCTGTGTTGAGCCTATTGGGGATACTTTAAAGCCTTTGTTACCATCAGGGGTATTTAGAAACCTTTAGTTTAGTTACTTCAACCTCTGCAGTTGTCTTTGAGTTAGCTGTGGGCAGAAAACTAATTTTTGAGAGGTAATTATAAGAGTGAGAGAACTCTATTTCTTATTGCTAATCTAGCAACCTCTGCGTCATATGAGTCTGAAGGGGTTAATTTGCAGATGGCCTACCGGCATTCATCGAGGCAGAGGGCATGACGAAGGATAATAACAAATAGAAGCCTAAGAAAGGCAGGGAAGGAAACAAATACACAGAGGAGCACAATAATGGTGGAGGGAGGGAAGGTGCGGCGGGCCAAGGGTACACTGATTCATATTATGTGTGCAGGGTGAGGTGAGTGGGGGAGGAAGAGGAGGAAGGAAGGGAGGAAGGAAGGAAGGAAGGAAGGAAGGAAGGAAGGAAGAAGGAAGGAAGGGAGGAAGGAAGGAAGGAAGGAAGGGGGAAGAGGAGGGAGGAAGGAAGGAAGGGAGGAAGGAAGGAAGGAATACAGGAAGGAAGGAAGGAAGGAAGGGGGAAGAGGAGGGAGGAAGGAAGGAAGGGAGGAAGGAATAGGAAGGAATACAGGAAGGACGGAAAGGAAGGAGGGGGGAAGAGGAGGGAGGAAGGAAGGATGGCAAGAAGGAAGGAAGGAATACAGGAGGGAAGGAAGGAAGGAAGGGAGGAGGGAAGGAAGGAAGGAAGGAAGGAAGGAAGGGAAATAAGGAAGGAAGGAAGGAAGGAAGGGGGAAGAGGAGGGAGGAAGGAAGGAAGGGAGGAAGGAGGAAGGAATACAGGAAGGAAGGAAGGAAGGAAGGGGGGAGGGAAGAGAGGAGGAAAAAGAAGGAGAGGAAGGAAGGAAGGAGGAAGGAAGGAAGGAAGGAAGGAAAGGAAGGAAGGGGGAAGAGGAGGGAGGAAGAAAGGAAGGAAGAAGGAAGGAAGGAAGGAAGGGGAAGAGGAGGGAGGAAGAAAGGAAGGAAGGAAGGAAGGAAGGAAGGAAGAGGAGGAAAGGAAAGGGAGAAAGAAGACAGAGGAAGAGGAGGAAAGAAAGGGGGGGCAAGAAGATAGAAGAGGAAGAGGAGGAGGAGGAGGAAGAGGAGGAAAGGAAGGGGGAAGAGAATGAAGAGGAGGAGAGGAAGAGGAGGAGGAGGAGGAAGGAAGGGAGAGGAGAGGAGGAGGAAGGAAGGAAGGAAGGAAGGAAGGGAGGAAGGGAGAGGAGGAGGAAAGGGGGAAGAGGAGTAAGAGGAGGAGAGGAAGAGGAGGAGGAGGAGGAGGAGGAGGAAGGAAGGGAGGAAGGAAAGGAAAGGCGAGGAGGAAGAGGAAGGGAGAGGAGGAGGAAGGAAGGGAGAGGAGGAGGAGGAAGGGAGGGAGAGGAAGGAAGGGAGAGGAGGAGGCGGAAGGGAGAGGAGGAGGAGGAAGGGGGAGAGGAGGGAGAAGGAAGGGACAGGAGGATGGAGGAGGGGACGGGAAGAAGGGAGAGGGAGAGGAAGGGAGGGAGGGGGGGGGGGGGGGAGGAGGAGGAAAAAGAGAGAGGGAGGGGAAGGAAGGGAGAGGAGGAGGAAGGAAGGAGAGGAGGAGGAAAGGAAGGGTGGAGAGGGAGAGGAGGAGGAAGGAGGGAGAGGAGGAGGAAGGAGGGAGAGGAGGAGGAAGGAGAAGGGGAGGTAGGGAGGAAGAAGGGAGAGGAGGAGGAAGGAAGGGGGGAGGAGGAAGGAAGGGAGAGAGAGGAGGAGGGGGGGGAGGAGGAAGGGAAGAGGAAGGAGGGGAGAGGGAGGAAGGAAGGGAGAGGAGGAGGAAGGAAGGGAGGGAGGAGGAAGGAAGGAAGGGAGGGAGAGGAGGAAGGGAGAGGAGGAGGAAGGAAGGGAGAGGAGGAGGAAGGAAGGGAGAGGAGGAGGAAGGAAGGGAGAGGAGGAGGAAGGAAGGGAGAGGAGG